>LPNX010933360.1:40679-76572 GCA_001517045.1 Pseudotsuga menziesii
TCTCTGGAAGCTCTCTTCACACCTCGGTGTCCATTCAAACTTCATCCCCTTCTTTTGCAAAGAAGTGATAGCATGTGTAACTTTGGAGAATCCCTCAATGAATCTCCTGTAGTATCCTGCAAGTCCCATGAAATATCTTACATCTGTCACATTTCTTGGAGTAGGCCAATTCATAATGGCTTCAATCTTTTCAGGGTCCACGGATATACCCTCCTCTGAGATAATGTGACCCAAGTACTGAATTCTATCTCTATAGAAGTCACACTTACTTAGCTTTGCATACAACTGATGCTCCCTGAGCACTTGCAATGTCAATCTCAAGTGCTCTTCATGCTCTTCCTCATTCTTAGAATAAACAAGAATGTCATCAAGGAAAACAAGAACAAACTTGTCCAAATACCTGCTGAAGACACTATTCATAAGGCACATAAATGCAGTAGGTGCATTTGTGAGACCAAATGGTACCACTACAAACTCATAATGCCCATACCTTGTCCTGAAGGATGTCTTATGAATGTCTTCATCCTTGATTCTCACCTGATGGTAACCAGACCTCAAGTCAATCTTAGAAAATACCTTTGCTCCTCTCATTTGATCAAAGAGGTCAACAATCCTAGGAAAAGGATATTTATTCTTCACAGTAACCTTGTTCAACTGTCTGTAATCAATACATAACCTGAGCGTACCATCTTTCTTCTTTACAAATAGAACTGGTGTTCCCCAAGGAGATACACTCGGTCGGATATACTTGTTGTCAAACAACTCTTGCAGTTGCATCTTCAGCTCTAGCATCTCGGGTGTACTCATCCTGTAGGGTGCTTTGGACACTGGTGCTGCTCCTGGCACAATTTCAATAGTGAAATAAATGTCCCTCTTTGGAGGAATCCCTGGAATCTCATCTGGAAACACATCCCTGAATTCCTGTAACACCTGATGGTCCTCCAACCTCGGAGTTTCATCTCTCGTTTCCTCCAAAATATGAGCTGCATAGAACTGGCAACCCTTCCTACAGAACTTCTTCAACTGCATTGCTGAAACTTGCCTCACTGAAATCACCTTTGGAATACCTTTCACAACTACTAGGTTTCCTTCTTCATTCATGCATTCGAAAGTCTTATTGTAACAATCAAGCTTCACTCTATGAGCTTCTAACCAATCCATTCCAATGAGAACATCATAGGAACCAAGCAGTAGAACATTTAGATCTACACAAGTGACCAATCCATTCATGACCAATGGACACTTCTCTACCACTTCGCTGACTTTCCTCTTAGTTCCAGTGGCTAGCTGGACTAACCAAGACTTTCTATGCTTTACTTTCTTAAAGGCACAATTGTCTACTACTCTAGGAGTAATGTAACTGTGAGTAGAACCTGGGTCAATCAAAATAGAAACAGATTGCTCATCAATCTTACCTGCTACTTCAACCACAGCTGACTGGTGATCTGCCTGACGGTCCTCCAGTGCCGCATAGATCCTAGGAACTGCCCTTGCTACTTGACCCACTGTTTCTGCTTCTTGAACATTTTAAGCTGGCCTTACATTTTCATTCTCGAGTGGACAATTTCTATGCATGTGGGGTCCTCCACATTTCCAACATTGAAGTGGCCCTCTAATCTGTTGTGGATCTTTAGGCTTTTCTCCTGTCACTCCAACTGGCCTACTCGCAGCTTGAGATGGCTGCTTTTGCTGATTCCTGAAGTTAGAAGGTTTGAAACCTTTCTTTCTTTGGTCAAACTTCTCGTTCTTCTTGTCCTTCCATGCCTTATGGTAATCAGGTTTACCCTTGCTTTGCTCATAGCAATACTTAGCCTTTCTTATTTCTTCTTCAAGATTTCTAGGCTCATAAAACTCAATTCTATCTTTGTAAGACTGAGGTAATCCACTCAGAAAATGATGGACCTTCACTTTTTCATCTCTGATGTACCGGACATACCTCAATAGCTTCAAAAACTTATTGGCATACTCTTCCATGGTCTACTGTCCCAATCTTAGCTCATGGAACTCCAGAAACATTTTTATTTGGGACCGTAATTCATTTTTGGATCCTCCACTGCGATGGGTTTAACTAGGTCAAAACTGTCGGAAAAACCAACATTTCTCTGAAACTACTCAGAAGTTTCCAGAACTTCTGAAAACTGTCCAAAACTATTTATTATGTTAAATTAATGCTGTAAAAACTCTCTGCAAGTTTCCATAAGCCCCTGGTTGAAATGGACCGAACTACTCTTCCTAGATTGGCACGGTTTGACTGCCCAGAAGCGTGGTAGTAGGTTTCCATGGAGTGGAATTTGAACCCTAAATGGCATTAGATCTAAATGTGTTAGGGAAGAGGAAATTCTATGTTTGAAATATCTTTGGTTGCTTCCCACTTCTCACTCCTTTTGCTTGCAAAATTTCCATGAAGAAATCCCTAATTTTCCCAGTCCGAGAAGGCTTTGTATGAATTAATTCAATTTCAGAATTTTTAATTTAAAAAAATTGCAGCAAGTTAATATTCTTATCTGTACATCATATAATGGATATTACAGTGGTATTAGAGCATGGTCCTCCATACCTTCTCTTGATATTACACAATGGGCCCAAAATATAATTCCGGCACCAAAAGAAAGATTCCTTAGGAGGAGGAAGTAGAATCTGTGGATGGGAGATTTCATGAAGAAAGGGATGAAAAAGATGAATTTCAGAATTTTTTTAAGAGTATGCTGAGAGGTTTGCAAGACATCTCCACAAATATCATACAATCTAGTCAAGAAACTAGAGAATTCTTGGCTAAACAGTTGGGAGTGAAAGATGCAGAAGGAAGCGGTATTGGCTCCCAATATGAAGAAAGAAAGCTCATGGGGGGGAGTGTTTTTTCCAAGATTGGGCCTCACAATAGGCCACTTAATTTAGAGAGGAACCAAAATTGCAGCCAAGACCTACCATGCCCAAATTTGTAGAAACCCTTAAAGAAGATCCTGAAGCCCAGGCTGAAACTATTGCTACATGGGAAGAGAAGTTTTATCTCTACCAATCTTTGAGTTAGGAATGCAGAAGGGCTCTACCATTCTGAGATTTCTGTGAAACTCAATTTAGGGGGAAGCCAAGAGGGGCTGCAATGCATTCATATTAGAATTATGAATTAAATAATGCCATTGGGATAATCACCTTGCCATATTTTGATGGCACTTCAAATTTCTTGGTGAGTTCTTGGATTCAGAAACTGGATACATATTTCCAGCGGAATCCTATGGCAGAAAGGGATGCCATTAAGTTGGAAGCCCTATATCTTGATGGGGAGGCCATTGAAAGGTGGTTTCATGGCATGAAACCATTAGGCCATGACCAAGTAGTCACCTATGAGGAGTTCACCAGAAAATTGTCAGAAATATTTGACAAAATAGATCCTGACATCTCTTTCCGGGATTTGGCACACATAAGACAAGTTGGAATTCTAGAAGCATACATCTCAGAGTTCCAAAATGTGGCTGTAATGGTCATTGAAATATCAGAATCAAGGTTGATCCTTTTGCTTACAAAAGGATTGGATGAACTATAGAAGGGGTTGGTGAAGGCCTATCGACCTACCACTTTGCTGGAAGCTGTGAGCAGGACTAGAGATCCACAAGATGCAATCCCAAGGACCAAGTATCCTCCCAGACCTCCCCTGACACATAAATTTTAGAACCAAAAACATCCTGTAAGAATATTTCCTGCCCCTAGCAAGAAATATTGTTACTATAATGATCGAGATGAATTGAGGAGGAAGAAACTATGTTTTTCCTGCCAAGAACCGTGGGCTCTTGGTCACAAATGTGTGAAGGGAAAAGCCCATTATATTGAAGTATTTTATGAAAGTGATGAATAAGGGGTAGAAGAAGATGAGTTGGGGGATGGAGAGTATGAAACAATTGAAGAAGAGGAGAAGCCTCATCAAAACAACAACAAAATTGCTGTGCTCAATGGAGTGCCTAGGTTCCATAGTTTAAGGCTGAAAGGAGTTCTGGAAGGGCAGAAAATTATAGTTCTTGTTGATGGAGGTGCCACACATAATTTCATTGATTCATCCCTGGTGGAGAGGAGAAAATTACCTACTGAGCCCTTTGAAGGATTCATTGTGGTCATTCCTCGTAAACATACCATGGACTGTAATCGATGGATCCCAGATTTGCAAGTAAACATAGGTGACTATACTGTGAAAGACAACTTTTATGTTGTCAATGTGGCAGACACCAACATGGTTTTGGCGGTGCAATGGTTGTACTCTATTGGAGAGCACTTTGTAAATTACCAGATACCACAAATATGTTTCAAGGATGCTGAAGGAAAATCAGTGGCATTGAAAGGTATAAATACTTATCCGATCCAAGTAATTTCCATGAAAAGTATGAGATCTATTATGAGGCACGGAGACATTGAGTGGTTTGTTGATTGCCAAATCACCACTGAGGGAACAACTGCCAAAGTTTCCTCCCATCCCAAAGATATTAAAAAATTGTTGCAGAAGCATAAGAGGGTTTTTGAAGAACTTCCACACGGCAGGCCACCAGACCGTGGCATTGAACACAATATTGAGTAGGAAGTTGGTACACTTCCAATCAAAATACTCCCCTATAAGCATCCAAAGAGATTCAAGGTTGAAATTGAGAAGGCCAACAAGGAGCTCCTTGAGTTGGGCCTCATCAGACCAAGTTCTAGCCCCTTTTCTTCAGTGGTTCCGGTGAAGAAGAAGGATGGGACACTCCGGATGTGTATAGATTACCGAGCTTTGAACAAAAAGACAATAAAGAACAGGTACCCAATTCCCAAAATTGATGAGCTGATGGATGAGCTGCATGGGGCCAAGTTTTTCTCCAAAATAGATCTACGGTCAGGTTACCCTCAAATCATAATGAGGGAGGAATACATACAAAAGACAACCTTCCACTGTCATTTTGGCCACTTCAAATTTCTGGTCATGCCATTTGGCTTGACTAATGCACCAACAAATTTCCAGTCATGCATGAATAAGATATTCAACAAACAAATCCATAAGTATGTCCTTGTGTTTTTTGATGATATTCTGATCTACAGTATGACATGGGAGGAGCATTTACAACACTTGGAGGAGGTACTTACTATGCTTGCAGATCTGTCATTTTTTTCCAAAATGTCTAAGTGTGAATTTGGTATGACAGAACTATTGTATCTGGGTCAGCTGATCTGCCAAGAAGGGGTTAAGGTAGATCCAGAAAAAATAAAGGCAATATTGGAATGGGCCAGCCCAAGGAACCTCATTGAGTTGAGAGATTTCATTGGCCTGTGTAACTACTACCGCAGATTTGTCAAAGGATACTCCCGGTATATTGCAGCCTTGACATATTTGACTAAGAAGGTTGCATTCACTTGGAGTGAGGAGGCTGAAAAATATTTTTAGAAAATTAAAGAGGTAATGAATTGGGGATGTCCTAATGCAATATAGGCATCCTATTGCTTTTGAGAGCATAAAATTGTAACCACATGAAAGACTGTACTCTATATATGATAAGGAGATGCTGGCCATCATGCATGCCTTGGCCAAATTCAGGCAATACCTGGTGGGAGGTAAGTTCATTGTGAAGACTGATCACAACAGTCTTAGACATTTCCTTACCCAAAAGGAACTCAATGACATGCAGCAAAATGGCTGAGTAAAGTTCAATCTTTTGATTTTGACATTGAGTATATAAATGGAAAAATGAATGTTGTGGCTGATGCACTCTCCCATTGGGCCACATTCTCTTTGCTACAAATATGTAAGGATTGGAAGATCCAGTTGGCTACTGAATACTCTAAAGATCATTTTGCATGTGATGTGTTGGATGGAGTGAACCATAAAAAAGAGTACAAAGTCCATGAGAACCTCATTTATTACAATTTTTTTTTCTTAGTGCTAGGATCTGCACTAAAGAGGAAAATCTTAGGAGCTGCACATGATGCACCAGTGGCTTGTCACCCTGGTTTTCTAAAGACTTACCGTAAGGTAAGGGAGAGATTTACTTGGAAAGGTCTTAAAGATGATGTACTCATGCATGTGAAGGAATGTTCTGCATGTCAACAGAACAAAGTTGAGCACTCACAACATGCTGGACTCCTCCAGCCTCTCTCGATTCCGGATAAAAAATGGGAAAGTGTATCAATGGAATTTATCACGGGGCTGCCAAATTCACAGGGGAAATACAATATTTTTGTGTGGTTGACAGGTTGACAAAGTATGCACATTTCTTTGCAGTAGTATCCATTATTTCAGCTAGTGAGGTTGCTGCACTATTCTTTAAGGATATCTTCAGATTGCATGGGCTGCCCAAGGTCATAATCAGTGACAAAGATAATAAGTTTACTAGTGCCTTTTACCAGACACTATTTGGTCTAGTTGAAACAAATTTGAACATGAGTACAAGCTATCACCCCCAGACGAATGGGAAAATAGAGAGGGCGAACCAATGGTTGGAGGGATACCTCCGTAACTATGTTATGGGACATCAAAGAGCTTGGGCAAGTTGGCTCCACTTGGGTGAGTTCTATTACAACACCACATTTCATATTTCTATCAGAATGAACCCCTTTATGGATTTATATGGGTATGAATGTCCAAATTTTGTAGACTTAATATTTGGAGACTGTAAGGCACATAAACCTAATGATTGGTTGCAGGACAACCAAGACATTTTAGGGGCACTGAAAGCCTAATCTGCAGATGGCACAGAATCAACATAATATTTTTGCAGATAAGCACATAATAGACAGAGTGTTTCAGGTGGGAGACTTAGTGTATTTAATGCTGCAACCTTATAGACAGTCTTCCTTGAAGAAGAATGGGGCAACAAAACTTCAACCCATATTTTATGGCCCCTACAAAATTAGCAGAAAAGTTGGAGAAGTAGCTTATGAGTTGGATTTGCCAGCAAGAAGAAGAATCCATAATGTGTTTCATGTCTCTTGTTTGAAAAGGGAAATGGGTCAATAGGTAGTGGTTTCTGAAGAACTTCCACCATTGGATGATGAAGGCCACTTGGTCTTGGTACCAGAGAAAGTGCTGATGAGTAGAGAAAAGAAATTAAGGAACATAATAGCAAAAGAATATCTGATACATTGGAAAGGCTTGCCCAGTGAAGATGCCACTTGAGAGGGTGAGCAGATCTTACAGCACTGTGTTGACTGAGGAAAAGTAGATTTGGGAGGGGACTGTCATGTCCCCTCAAAGTGGCCATTAAAGTGTTGACCATACTGGACTCCTAGGAGGGGCTCAATTTGACATTAATCATTCTGCCTAGGGAAATTTGGTAATAATTAATTAAGTAAGGCATGTATCTAAGTTTTATTTTCCATTTAAATTATTTATGCTAATTAATGAGGTGTAAATAAGCTTCCTAGTTAGGTGGGGTGCATTGGGCAAGTCTATTAGCCAAGGAGGGAAAGAAGAAACACTATGACAAAAGCTGTCATAGGAAACAAAGAGGAAAGTACCTAAGAGTAGAAAAAAACAGTCAAACATAAATAAGGAAAGTTTTTCAAAGGAGGGCACAGTTGCCTCTTATGGAGCTTAGAAAAGCTGTAAGAGAAAAGCATGAAAGTTTTCAAAGGAAAGAACAGTTTCTTTATGAGTCTGGAAAAGCAGAAAGGTGTCATAACTCAAAAGAAGAAAATTTTGACTAAGATAGGGCGCAGTTTCTAACTGTGAAGGATGATTTGGACTTGTAAACAATTCCACATGGTCCTACTTGCTAAATTTCCCAAAGGAGGCGCCTATGTGGCTAGGTTTAGGGTTTGTTGAGGGTTGACTTGCTCTCACAGGTCATCTTGGATCCCCACTTACTAAGAAGGTCACTCAACACTCTATTAAAGGTGAATTCAACCCCATTGAATTAGTTTGGATGATTTTATATTGTGTTGATGCTATGTGAGCATACTCTCTGAGTGTTGTGCCTCATACCATTGGGTGATGATCCCCAAACCCCTCCTCCCTTCTATTCCATATCCCTTTCTCTTCTATTGCAGGTTTGGAGCATTAGATTGAAGCCATGGAAGTATGATCAGAGTTATTTTCAGCCTCCATCACATTCACGTCAAGATCCAGTGTAGCCCATGCTTCACCTATGCTCACAGCCCCTTTTGCCGGTCATGTTCTGGGCCTCCTGCCCCTTATTTTGGAGTCTCCCTATAATGGTCAGTTTAGTATATGATTTATGATCTATAGTAGAATATTAATCTATAATTTATCTATATCAGTTTGAAACATATCTGTCCATAAATAATTTTGTCTTCAGTTTCCTCAAAAAACTTATTTTATTAATAATGTATGGGGGAAAATTGATGAATCTGAGTGCTATGAGAAATATGCAAGGTTGGGGGATTGTATGAAGAGATTTTATGTGTTCAGTGGGATGTTATTTATCTCTGTAATAATTAATATTTATCTCATAAATTAATTTGACACGAATTAACTACTTAAATTTAGACCCTAGCTAGATTGCTAGCTTTCAATGACTAGTCTTTCCAAATTTGATGTAAAATGAGTTTTGCTAATTCAAAATGAGCCCCGTTAGTTCCTGTGGGTCACTGGAAGACCCAAATTTCCTTACATACCTTTATAACCATTTTTATTTGGGATCATAATGCCTTTTTGGATCCTCCACTTCACCAGGTTTAACTAGGCCAAAACTGTCGGAAAAACCAACATTTCTCTGAAACTACCCAGAAATTTCCAGAACTTCTGAAAAATGTCCAAAAATATTTATTATGTTAAATTAATGCTGTAACAACCCTCTACAAGTTTCCTAGATCCCCTTGGTTGAAACAGATGGAACTACTCTTCCTAGTTTCACGGTTTGACTGCCCAGAAGCGTGGTTGTAGGTTTCCGCGGGGAGGACTCTGAACCCTAAATGGAATCAGATATAAATGTGTTAGGGAAGAGGAAATTCTATGTCTGAACTATCTTTGGTTTCTTCCCACTGATCACTCCTTTTGCTTGAAAAATTTCCCAGAAGAAATCCCCGATTTGCCCAGTCCGAGAAGGCTTTGTGTGAATTAATTCATTTTCATAATTTTTAATTTAAAAAAATTGCAGCAATTTAATATTCTTATCTGTACATCATATAAGGGATATTACATTGAATCACTAAATAAACGTTAAAAATGAAATTTCGGGTTAGTAATTTTCTTTTTTACGTTACCATGGTGCATAGTATATATCGATGCACTCGTGCATCTATATGTATAGGGCACACTGGTTATATTTAAAAAAAGAAAAAATAAAACCTACATTGGTGTGCTTGTGTAACACCCCGGTTTTGACCCCATTTGCATTAAAATGTATATGATGTATATATTGTAATTAATCATGGTGTGGAGCTAAAGGAAAAAGCCCCACCATTTAATTGTTTTATGTTCCGGCGATTAAAATCGTTGCCAATGGTAAATCATGCTATTCGGAACATATTAATTTTGGCATCATGTAAACATGCATTTTAATTAAAAATACCCACAACTAGCTATGTCAATGCAACCATAATGAAAAGGGCATGACTTTCCTAAGGATAAGGAGGGGGAATTTTTGAACCTTTGGGGCCATTGGGGAAAGGCCAAGTGTCAATTGATAAACCCATTTAGTTTTCACCTATCTTTTGTCTTACTCACCCTTTATCCATTGTCTCATTCAACAACCTTTTTTTCTTATTCTTATCTCAACTACCAAATTAAATCCTCTGATGTTAGTTGGTGAAGTTATTGCATGGACAATGGTGTGTGGAAGGACTGCCAGTCCTTTCCCACACACACACTCGACCAGGAAGCCATTCCTCCTCATGTGTGTAGGAGAATAAGATACCACATTCTTCCATTTTTCCCATTCTCATGCAGAGACGGTTGTTTTCTCTCCTCACACACAGGTTTTGGGATTTTCCTCATGCAAAGAACTAGGAGAGCTGCCTTACCCTCACAACTTTGTTGTGTGTAGTTCTCATTCCTGATTTTGGGTGTCTGGGCATGTGAATTCACCTTCCCATAGGTTGCATTCCCTTCCTCACGCAGCTGAGAAATCATTGTTGGTTTCCCCATGAATTTTGGGTTGCTGTGGGTTCTTGTTGAGTTGTTTTGGCCACAATAGGGCCAAGAATGACTCTGGAGTCGAATTGCTCAGTCTGAGCTGTGTATTACCAAAGTTTCCATTCCAGTTTTGTTCTGTGATGTTTTCCTTTAAACCCCAGAGCCGTGAATTGTTGTGCTGGTTGTTTTTTTGTGTGTGCATAGGATATTGGTCTTTGGACTGTGTAGGAGTGGAAAGGAGTTTGCTTGACAAACCTAGTGTTTTGTAGGAGCCTCATAGACATAACTGGAGGTATGGCTCTCTTCTCTACACCCCTTGAATAACATTGGAAGGGAATTCATGTCCTAAGGGACTGTGCAACATAGAAGGGAATGATTCCTTGTGTTGGGTGTGTGTGGATGTCTTAGGAGTCAAGCTAGTTCTGGTGTAGGCATCCTTAGCTCTTCAGCGAGTCCACTAGCTTAGCAGACAGTGCTTCCATCTCCCGATAACCTGATAAACCCAACTTGTTGGCTTGGTTATGTCTTGTTGTGTACTCTTGGTTTGATAAACCCAACCGTGTTGGCTTGACTGAGTTTTGACATATCTTTGGCTATGTGTCGACATGCTTAGTTTCCTTATTCCTTGTGGGAATCATGCCCAACTCGGGGGTGGTAGTGTTGCGAAGAGATTAAGGAGCACACTGGCCTATGGTTGGGTGGAACATTGCAGATACATAGCTGGTTGCGGTGCGTTCTTCTTCATAAGATAAGTATTCTTGTGTTTAAATCCCTGCAATTGCATTTGATAATGAATTACAATGAACATGCTGAATGCTTGAATGTATGGTTTTTCTTCTGTTGTATGATAAATAATAATGTATGCATGTTTTAGTTCAAAGCATTTCAATTTTATTATTATTATGTTCATGGGGCTAATTGCCCGGGTAGATAGCAGTAATCGGTAGCGTCCTCTTCGCCGATCGGAGGGTCAGGGATGTTACAACTCGGTAGTTTTGTGCACCAATGTGGCCTAATAAATTTGACACAATAAAAAATATTTTTTGAAAAGAGAATAATATTTTATTACAAAATATTTTAACCCACCAAGGTGTGCATGGTAGGGTTACATATTCATGCAATTGAATCTTTTTTTCCCCACAGAAAAAAGAACACATCTCAAAATTTTATTAAAATTATGAACCATATTGTTCAATTTGGCTAAGCTTCCTTACACACATGTTTCATCCATCAATAAAGATGTTGATTGTTCTGCTAAAAACCATCATAAGGGATACTGACATTATATAGTACATGAAAAATATATACTTTGAGTGTATTGTTTCTCTTGTTATAAAACTACATATAGATCATGAGTGGTCATTCAGAAATAAGTGAAATGATATATGAGTTGATGAAAAAAATAGCATGTCATGAATATACCATCAAACCCCCTCTAGTTGAAAATCAATAAATAAGCAGTCTTGGATGCATCTCCTTGATGATATCATTTTCAACTTCCCAAACCTTCCATGTTCCTTCCATAAACAATGCCCCCATTTTAGATAATTGAGCAACAAGCTCATTACACTCCCTATATATATGGTGAAAAGATACATCTTCAAAGATATCCAACTACCTATATGTATCCTCATAAAGTGGCCATAGGAAGATATTTTGTGGAGGATTTTTCAGATGAAGCCATTCTATCACAATACACGAGTCCCCAAATATTTGTAGTTTATATATCCCTCTAGAGAGTGCCAATTTTATGCCCATCTAAACTGCCACCAATTTTACTCTATTGTTTATAGATTCACCTATGCCTACAAAGAATTTATACTAATTCCTCTCAGAGAGGTATAATATACCTCCTATGCCCCCAATAGTTGGACTACCTTGTGTTGCACCATAAAAAACAACATGGATTGGACTTGGCAATATGCTCTAAAACTATCTTTCTCATTGGGACATCATGTTTAACTTGAGAAAAATGTTAAAAAATGGTGAGGCTCTTTGCTACGTAAATGTGTGGAGGGATATATATATCCTGGAATATCATCTTGTTAAGGAGAGAAATTCCTATGGCTTGGGGTACCACAACAGATAGCTTGACTCCATAAATCAATCCTTTCCAATATGCAATAGAAAGTAAATGTCTAACACTAAAGGATCAGACCTCGTACCTTATTCCGGACGGTTGAAGTAGATCCCCGTTGAGCTTTCCAACTTCAACTTAAATTGATAAATTACTTCCTCAACAACAAGTAAACAATACAAGCATACTATATATCATAGTTTTAGATCTATTCTAGCATATATAATCAACAATGTATAAGCATTTGAAAATATCCCATGGATAAAATATTCATTCAAACATACATTATTGGACAGGAAAAGATATTTCTATTAATATAAATCAAATATTACAATAGATACAACCTCTGTCGGCACGTCTGCAAATCGAAGAAATTGAATCCCCCACTTGGGCCTCCACCACCTCAATCCTCCATCTCTTGATAGCAAGCTCACAAGCCAAAGGCAAGATTGGGAAGAACACAAAAGTGCTCCAAGGGACAAAGGGATGCAGACTCAAGCATAAGTTTTGGCAATAATGGACTATAGTTTCTTTGCTCTCAATTCTCTCATATGCCTTCAATGTACCATAGAGTTCCTTATATAGCTTTTCAAAGGGGTAATGAAAGGTCGAATCCGAGCGATCTCAAGGCATAGGGAAGGCCAGGAGTCAAGTGAGTCGGATCTATGTCAAGGAAAATTCCAAAAGGATTTGGATTTTGTACACATCCCGATGTAAGCGGTTTTAGTGGTAAAACCCACGTATATACGCGATTAGAGGTTTAAAAGTCATGTGTATCATTTTTCACATATTTTTAGGGATAGTCAAGGAAACATCAAAGGACAAAAAATGGTCCAAGGGGTCTAAGGAGTCTGCAGCGGGACAGGGGAAGGACATACACAGTGTGATTCACCTGGAGTGGTAAAATCAGCTATAAAAAATGCCCCCTAATGTGTGAGGTCAGAGGGGTCATACGATGGCCGAAATACATTATAAGTGCATCCCAGAAGTAGAGTGATGAAGAATCCCAAATGGAAGACCAGCCACCCAATCAGCATAGTACAATAATAAAACTCTGCACATAACTGCAAATACATGTAGCAGTCCTGGATACATAAGAGTACAATGGCCATGAATAGGCATGATACAAGATATCACATAAGTGGTCATCGCCATGTACAATATACATAGATTAGAATCTCCATGATAAAGATATACAAAGGACCATGATCTCCATAATGGCTGAAGATATATAACAGATCAAGATCTCCATAGTGGCTGGAAATATCTGACATATACTGGAATCAAGTCACGAGAGCTGAAATCTCATGAACACTGGCATGATCAAGGAGGTAGCATATAAGAGATGCCACCAATCTGGAAAGTCTTCTACACAAACTGCTATTAGTACATGTTCTACTATGTGAATAGAGGTGTCGAGGTCAAACATAGTAGTCCATCGTCTGATTACCAGTCATTAATGTATACCGTTAACAGATGCGAGATCACCCACCGATAATGAAAATGGGAATCAAGGAACTAGAGTGCAAACTAACAAGTGTGAATAAATGTGTTGAGGTCAAACACTTGAGAGGATCCATTGATTAGGGGACATTGATGTATTCCCAAAGACTATCGATGGCGAGAGAACCTGCCACTGATGACTGCAAGTCTCAAGGCACTCAAACTGACTCTAGATTCCAATCCCAGAATAAATGATCTGAAGTCGATGGGATGCAATTCACTGGAAGGAGGGCATTAAGGAATCCCCCATCATCCAACATGAGGTACTCAGCAAAGCTATATAATGTGGAAGGAATCGATCATAAGGTGCACAAACCAGTAACTGTACTGGGAATGGCCGACATGCAAAGTCAAGATAACTGAGGAATGGCCGACTCATGCTTCAACTTCCTTTGAACAAGAGCATAATGGTGTATGGTGACTAAACAAAGGTAGCATAGACTCGATATATAAACTGGGACATCTTTGCAACACAGGAGGCATCGACAGAGGCTCCATGGGGATTGGAAGCTTAACCAGTCGGTGGAGATAAACTCAGATAAATGAGTACAGCTCCTAAATTCAAACTATAAACCCAACCAATGGATGTGATATACAATGCTTTGTTTGAAGGTGACACGACTGGACAGCTACCAAAGATAACATCTTTCCTTGTCTGGATTTTTGGTTTTTTGATTTTTTTTGGACTTTTTCAAATATTTAAAAATCTTGAAAAAGAATAAAATTGCTTTATAGTTACAGACTAGGAGGAGATGAGTGTCATAAGGGAAAACAAACTAGTTCCAAGCAGTGGAACATACCTATGCTCAATGCAAGGATACATGTGTAGGATATCGACACTCGGGGGAAACTCCCCTCTCGGTAAAAGGTAATCAAGCTGCAAAGGATATGAAAAATGGCTCTGCATGGCTAGACATGAGACAAGCTCGGGCTATATGGTTGAAACACAATGTCAGGGAAGCTGACATAAAGCTCAATAAGGCAGGAAAAACTTATGATAATGCAATTACAACTTGACATAAGCAAGTCTCGGGGAAATGGCCAGCATAAAGTTCAAGAGGAGTATGAAGCTCTTGCTCAAGGACATGGCGGGACTAAAAGGGACTCCCAGACCTAAGAGAGGACTCACAGCATGGGTACCAAATGCAAAAGGGACCTAACTAGGGCACCCATGTATGGGAAAGCTCTACCATTCACATAGTAGCACTTCTAACAGTAGCATGAAGGTTCTGTGATACCATGGAATGGGTTCGTACCTAAGGTTAAGATGGAATGATCATAAGGCAATGCATAAGTGCAAGCGAATGTGAAATCCCAACCTATATGCCAGTTCAGACATAATACCTGTGACGGGCACGAACGGGTCGAAACCTCGGAGAGAGTGTACAAAAACTAGACTCTACATGACAACCATATTAGTCCAACACAAACCAAAATAGTCAATAAAGAATCCAAACTATATGATAAAGGGAGGAAATATCATGACAACTGCACCCAAAGGAAACAATGCGGTGAACGATGGGACATAAAAAGGAAAGTAAGGTGTAGACCCAACGTTCACGCATCCACTACCACCCCCATGATTGTGACCACTGGTGTAAAGACCGAGCAAAGGGAATAAAAATCCTTCACAAATGGAGTAGAGGATGGAATATGACCACTCCCAAATCTATCAGCATGATAAGGGGCTGTGATGCCCCCAAGTCCGACACTAGGGTCCATACTACGACCAAGGACAGGTGATAGGATACCAGGCATGCTGAAAATAAAAGGACCCGAATTGAAGAGAGCATAAATATACTCAAGTAACCATGATCCAAAAGGCCAACTAGCGCACAAAGAGCACACTCCTAAGAAAATCTATAGCCAAAATGCAAGCAAACCAAGGGGAGGATATGTGATCTCCCGAATGCAGTAGGTATGTCTCGCCTAGGAGAGGCTTGAAATTCCCATACACTACAAGCAGAGATACGTAACCAATTATAGTGGCCATCAGCTTCAACACATAAAGCGACTATGCTGTTCGACCTCTACCTGGTTGGGACACCTGTAGAATAACCCCTGCAAAGTACCCCCTTGATATCCTAGGTAAGGCCACTAAGGTCACCTCAATATAATCAATGCTCAAGCAGACAGTTGCAGGAAGGATTGACCATATGGGCAGGGTGGCAGACCCCAAAACTCTCGAAAGAGCCCCTAGATACGAATACAATCCTGGAAATATCTTCGGTGCTACTCAGTTATGACTAGGGGTCATCCCAATCAATAAATGCTCACACTGCCTCGTGCTTAACTCCCTTTTGAGAGGAGGATCCTGAGAAACACTGGTTATACCAAGGATTTCACACACTCACCTGGACAGACACATACATGTTGTTGTTTAGTGGTCTTGGATAATTTACTCATAATGATCTATTCCAAGACCCTAAAACCTAATCTTGTTGGTGCACCCTATAAAAGAAAAGAGTGTAGTTCATTTTAATTAAGCGTTGATTTTAATTGGCTTTAATTAATCAAAGGGAAATGGTCGTGCAACTAATGACATTATGACTCAGTAGTGAGATAAATATGCACACCATAACAAACAATGCTAAGTGCAATCTTTGTCAAATGAAAAATAGGGTATGCCACTACATGAGATACATAAATATATATTCCTTTCCAAATGCCAATCAATCCTTCCTATATAAAATCCTAAACAAAACTCTCATGCAAGCAATCCAATGCAAGTACCTCCTCAAATCCATATCTAAGATTCAACTAAGAGTGCAACTACCTTGTATTTTTCAATATAAAAGAATGAAAAATGCAATAAAATTCATCTAAAACTCTCAGTCTCTGTAGCAGGTATAAAATACAAGCCCAGCAAGATACCAATACAACAAGAGTAAAGCACTAATGACAAAACAAAAAGGATAAATGAATAAAACTACTTTCAAAGAAAAATCAATGAAAAAGCGGCCTCTAGTCACAGAAGAAGCATCCAACAGACAACATCAAACCCAAGGAAGACCTAACCACACTCACAACCCACCCAACAACTTCCCACAACATCAAACTCACCAAAAGGGAGGATGTACACGACTGTTTAAAGAACAAATGCATATATATGCGACCTTTGGCCAAAAACTTGCGTGTATACGCGGATTTTGACCAAAAACCTACATGTATACGCGACTTTTGGCCAAAAATCCACGTATGTACGCGACTTTTGGCCAAAAACCTGCATATACAGAGAAGGCAGTGGTAAAAAGCAGGCCAAGGGTCAAACAAATAAAGGGGAGTGTCAATGGATGAGCATACTATAAAATGAAACACAGAAACATGGAGAAACAAAGAGCAATTCAATAATATCAAGTCCATTGTGCCCGTAAACCCCATATAAAAACAAGGAACATCCCCAGCAGAGTCGCCAATTCTGTTACGGAGAGAAATTCCTATGGCTTGGGGTACCACAACAAACAACTTGACTCTAGAAATCAATCCTTTCCAACATGCAATAGAAAGTAAATGTCCAACACTAAAGGATCAGACCTCGTATCTTATTCCGGACGGTTGAAGTAGATCCCCGTTGAGCTTTCCAACTTCAGCTTGAATTGATAAATTACTTCCTCAACAACAAGTAAATAATACAAGCATACTATATATCATAGTGTTAGATCTATTCTAGCATATATAGTCAACAATGTATAAGCATTTGAAAACATCCCATGGATAAAATATTCATTCAAACATACATTATTGGACAGGAAAATATATTTCTATTAATATAAATAAGAGATTACAATAGATACAACCTCTGTCAGCACATCTGCGAATTGGAGAAACTGAATCCCCCACTTGGGCCTCCACCACCTCAATCCTCCATCTCTCGATAGCAAGCTCACAAGCCAAAGGCAAGCTTGGGAAGAACACAAAAGTGCTCCAAGGGACAAAGGGATGCAGACTCGAGCATAAGTTTCGGCAACAATGGACTATAGTTTCTTTGCTCTCAATTCTCTCATATGCCTTCAATGTACCATAGAGTTCCTTATATAGCTTTTCAAAGGTGTAATGAAAGGTCGAATCCAAGCGATCTCAAGGCATAGGGAAGGCCAGGAGTCAAGTGAGTCGGATCCATGTCAAGGAAAACTCCAAAAGGATTTGGATTTTGTACACATCCCGATGTAAGCGGTTTTAGTGGTCAAACCAGCGTATATACGCGATTAGAGGTTTAAAAGTCGCGTGTATCATTTTTCACATGTTTTTAGGGATGGTCAAGGAAACATCAAAGGACAAAAAATGGTCCAAGGGGTCTAAGGAGTCTGTAGTAGGACATGGGAAGGCCATACAAAGTGTGATTCACCTGGAGTGGTAAAATCAGCTATAACAATGCCTATCTAAACTGCCACCAATTTTACTCTATTGTTTATAGATTCACCTATTCCTACAGAGAATTTATACTAATTCCTCTCAGAGAGGTACAATATACCTCCTATGCCCCCAATAGTTGGACTACCTTGTGTTGCACCATAAAAAAACACCATGGATTGGACTTGGCAATATGCTCTAAAACTATCTTTCTCATTGGGACATCATGTTTAACTTGAGAAAAATGTTAAAAAATGGTGAGGCTCTTTGCTACGTAAATGTTTGGAGGGATATATATATCCTGGAATATCTTCTTGTTCCAGGAAATCCATGCCCTCCATATCATCAATGTTGGAAGAGTAGTGTGTTCTTGATAGGAAAGATTCACAGTCCAAAGCTAAAAAGTCTCCTTAAAATTGCCCCCCTTCCAATTAAACTGTAAACTTGATGTCTGAGACACATACTACCACATTCCTTGCATATATGGACATCAAAGGAAGATATGGTTAATATATTCAACCTCCATTTTACAAAGGGAGCATTTACTTGGCCCTACACCGAATTTACTTAATAGATTGTCCCAAGTTGGAACTTTCCCCGCAAGAGTGAGCCATAGGAACAATTTGGTTTTAAGAGGTCACTTTAAATTCCAAATAAAAAAATACCACCACTCAGGTGGGGGAAGCTCTTCTTCTTCTTCTCACAGAGTCTGGTATCCAATATTTGGCAAGTATGAGCCACCATAAACATTTTTAGTCCACAATAGAGAGTTCTCCTTCTCATCCAATCTAATATGGCTTTCTTTAAGAACTTATATATATGCATCCCAGTGTTCCTTATCATCAATTGTGAAACCCATGAAGCCAACATATAACCATTCTTTATTAAGGGTGTGGAATGGATCAAATCATGCATTTTATGTAGAAAAATGAAACCTTTATCAACAAGAGAATTGATCGTCTGATAGGGAAGAATATGGTGACCCTTTCAACCAATCCACAGATCAAGACCCAGTCTAATGTTACTTCCATTTCCAACTTTGCATGAAATTCAATCACTTATGAGTTTGAAGGAAGGAAGGAGGGTTTTCCACATGATGGAGACGTTTATCATTGGTTTCTCACTGGAGTGTGTCAATTCCATAATTCTCATAGGAGACACATACTTTTCATGCATGAATTTTACCCATAGACTATCACATTTTAACAAACACCAAATTCCTTTTGCAGCAAGTGATTTCAAGAATCTCAAATGATGTTTGAGTCCCCAACCCCTACGATGCTTAGGTAGCGTAAGTCTGCTCCAAGAAACCCAATGATAAGGTTTTCCTCCCAAACTCCTTCTCCATGGTAAACTAAATTAAAGTTTTCTAATATACTTGTAAACACTAGCTGGGACGTGAGCCAGAACACATGTATCCTTTCCATGACTGATTTAAGTAACACCAATCTTCCATCCTTTTACAACCACTTATTACACCAGATCTGAAGTTTAATCTCAAGTTTTTTAATGAGCCAAGCCCAATACTTGTTGTTGTAGTCATTTGGTTTCAATGTAAATGCCAAATATTTAAAACCCTGGTTCACTTATGTGATCTCAAAATCAAGTTGTGAATGGATCCATTTTCCAACCTCTTGATCCATATTCATAATAGAGATAGTAGACTTGTTAGGGTTTCAAATTATATGTGTAGCCATCGATAAGAGAGAAAGTAAAGATTTTATTTTATGGATCTCCCTCCTAGAGCCATCCAATAATAAAAGGATGACATCAACAAACAATAGATGAGATATATACACCGTACCGCCAAAATGAAAACCTTTGAGATTTCCATTGCCTCTGGAATTATTAACAATTATGTTGAGTCCTTCCATAACCAAAAGAAATAAGAGGGGTGTTATCGGGAACTCTTTTCTAACACTTATTCCCGATCTGAAGAAAGATGAAGATAAACCATTTATAAGGACTGCAAAGTTGACAGACTGTACACATGAGAGAATCCCGTTCACCATATCAAGATGGAAACCAACCTATAAGAGAACTATCCTAAGGAAATACCAATTCACACTATCACATCCCTTATACGATTCTACCTTAATGACCATGACAAGAATATGTTTAACCTTTTCTGAATGTAGCACTTCGTGTGCTATGCCAATGGAATCATGTATCTGTCGGCCCTGTTGTAAAGGAAAGTTTCCTATGGCTAGGGTTTAAGAGGTCATCAATGTACTGGGGCTAAAAGAGATATGAAAATGGTTCTGTAAGTATATATAAGTAGGTTTTAGAGATTAGAATGGTTCATACCTTGACAAATGAAGTTTGATCCAAGTAGCCGTTCAATCCTCCTCTTGCTCCTCCTGCTCCAAGAGACCTGCAAAGCGAATTATACCTTTCTCAAACTAATATGACCACATATAAAGAAATGATAATCAAATAAATATGAAATAGTAATCTGATTAACATAAACATCTGATCATAAATAGAGATTCAAATACACATTGAACAATGATTTGGGAAGAAGAAGGACATTACATCTTTATTAATCTTGAAAACAGGTACAAATACACCTTCTCTTCAAGTTGGGCACTTCACGAAACCTTGATCTAGTTTTGATGCTTCTCTTCTCCAAGGAACTTAGCCTCCAAGCTCTGCAACACAAGGGGATGATCACTAGGGAAAAGGTGAGGGGAAAGAGAGCTCCATTTCCTCCAACATAACAATGCAAAGATTCAAGTCTCCTCTCATGGACCTACCTACCTCTATTTATACCTTTCTGAAGAGATAGGGTCGAAGGTAAAGTAGTTACAACATAAGGAGTCAGTTGCATAACTAACCAAACTATCCAAACTTCGAAAAACATATTTTTGACATGAATACATGAGTTTCAGAGACATCGGTGGTGTATGCAAGAGGTATATGCAAGTTTCAATGTAAATAGTCACGTATTTAAGTAATACACGAGTATTATATATAACAAGTCACGTACAATACACGGTTTTCCTTAAGGAAACTCACGTATGCATAAAAGATATCATTTTTGGGGTACTTATGGGAATTTTTAGACTTTGATGTCTTCTAGAAAGTTTTAGCTAACTCAGATACCTTTCGAACAGTGTGTGAAAGAGGTAAAACAAAGTTATAGAACTCTAGATATGGGTTCTCCAAGTTAGGTGTTTTTTCAATGACTCTCATGAAGTGTCGTCATGGAAGTGTCGACATGCGACGTAATCATGGGAAAGTGGTCACATGAAGAGATGTGTCATTTTGAGATATAATAGGCCCTCAAGAAATGCAAACTTTTTAGGAGTGATGGATTTTGGTAAGATATCTCTAATTATATTTTCTATCACTTTTTCAATCAACTTATAAAAATATTTACATGAAGATATAGTTCTGACATCATCCATTCTCATTACCTTGTTTTTGGAACTATGGTAAGGAGGTAGAATTAAATGCAACCATGAATCTTCCGTTTAGTTTGGATTCCTCTATAACCGAAAGAAAATATTCACTAATAACTTCGAACATACATGAATAAAACTCAACTGGTAAGTCATCTAGCCTTGGGCTCTTGCCATGTTGGTGAGCTTTGATGGCCACCATAAGTTTTTCATGGGAGATGGGAACTTCAAGGGAGACATTTTACTCATGATAGATAAAACTAGGGAAATGTGCTATTATCTCCAACTTTGAGGCTACATTGGCCCTTTGGTCCTCCTTATAAAGATCATAAAAGTGTTTCACTCCAACCCTGGCAATGTCATGGAAACCTGAAACCATAATCCTATGCTAATCTTCTATCTCCTAGTAGTATTAATGTTAATCCTATGCTTAGTATAATTATGAAAAAATTTGGAGCTATTCTCATTTTTTTGCAGCCAATTTATGACTCATCTCTTAAGCCCGAGGGAGGCCTCTTCCTCTTGTAACATTTTCCAATGAACATATTCAAGATCCAGAATATGTAATTTCTGATCGATAGATACAAACTCTTTAGGACATGTAGAGTAAAAAAAATTCCAAGTGCTGCTTGATCATAATGAGCTATTTTTTCTTATTTTCCTTTGTCTTCACCACCCATGGAATTGTAAGGGGCTCTATTCTCTTAAGATTGTTACAAAATGAACAGCAACAGAGCAATGAGGGTCTAGGAGATAATGGATCCAATGAAATTTGACAAGGTTATGAAAATATTCATCTTGTAACCACATGGACTTGAACTTGAAAGGGGTTGGAGGCTTTCAAAGTTACCCTTTTACTTCTAAGAAAACAAGAAAGTGATCAGAGTCTTCACCATTACCGATCCATTATTTTAAGGAGGAGGCAGATTGTATCATACCATCATTGAAGAGAAAACGATACAATCTTTTGGCATCGTGTAATTGATTCTATTTTGCACATTGTAAGAATTTTTTTTAATTATAAATGTCAAATAGTATTCATGGTATGGTTATGGGCTAATGCTGTTTAATCTATTGGGAACATGAACGAACTTGAAATTTTGGTCGATAGTTTATAAATATATTAACCTACCATGGTGATTGAGGTAGGATTGCACACAGATCTCATCAATGTGACAATGTTGTTCAAATTACACCAAAATAATAATAATAATAATATAATTAAATAACATATACTAAACTTCTAGTCACTTGCCTTCACCAAAAACTTCCCATAAAATTAAAGAAAAATATGTTTTTTTCCCAATATATATATATATATATATATATATATATATATATATATATATATANAATGGATTATTTCATTAATGAGAACAACCATTCAAAGTTTTATCCTGCTATTTTTAATAGCAAGATGAGAAACCTAAAAATACATCTATAGTTTGGTAATAGCATATACCAAGTAATAATAGATATGCTTACAACAGTATTGAGCAAACATAAGTTTAAATAATTATAATGGCATTAGGAACGAAGAAGAATGTTTTCCCAATAAGGGGGGCTTAGACATATTACAAAACAAGTGCCACAACATGGCGAAGTCCCTACCATATTGTTTAATATTTTGGCTTGTTTAATCTTTTTCTTTTTAGCTAGGACTAGAATTGGCTTTAATGTTGTTGGTTTGGATGCATGGTAGGATTAGTGCCACATACTGAATTTTTAACTATTATTGTTGTGAAACCATGCACTAGGCTTAGTGCCTCATACAAAATGACACTTGCATGTGTGTGATAATACACAAGAGAGATATTTTTCCCTTGCTTTCTTGCACACAATTTTTTTTTATCTCCTCAATAAATAATCACTAGAGGCCCTCGATATTTTGTTATCAATTGAAGCGCATCATTGTTTTTAAGAATTGGATTCAATCATAGTTTTTAGCATGGAATGCACTTGAATTTATCTAGTTTACAATTTGCATTGTTGAAGTATTAAACTAGATTTCACCTTGAGAATCAGAAATCATGATTTGCATGTTAGTATTTGCTGGGGTGGGGATGGGGATGGGGTAGGGGTTCCATATTTGAGCATCTTTGTATGTATGCCTCTATTTCTCCTTTTGTGTCTTGGTTTAATATTTATACGAGCACATGACCATAATGATATCTATTGAAGGATTCAATGTGTTGAGATGTGGATCCATTATGACAACATGCATTTCTTTTTGTACGTATGCACCTCTCTCTCTTATGCTTGTCTCTAATTTGAATATGTATACTAGCACAGACCCAGAAGCATCCTCATCCAAATTTGGACTTAGCCACCTTTGGGTTGTGAAGTGATATATTGAGTTTATACAAATGGTTGATATGTAGTCCTTGATTTTCACAAACTTGGAAGTGCAGGTCTATATGGGTCCTTTCTAGTCTATCAAACATATATGTTGTATCCAACGTGCTTTCTTAGGATCAATGTGATGTAATAATTTCCATGTTTCCAATTTCCATGATGGATGATATGTAATCCCTGGTCTTCACAAACTTATATGTGCCTGTGAGACCTAGGTCTATATAGGTATTTTCTAGTCTATCAAACATATGTTGTAGCCAGTGTGAATTTTTGGTATAAATTTGTTCGATGCTTTTGGTAGTCATGGTGTTTTGAATTTTGATTGGGTTATCATGTAGTAAGGGAAAATTTTCATCAGTACAAAATAACCTATCAATACAAAATTTCAAGTCAATACAAATTTCATTGCAGAAGAAATGAAGAAAATGTTGAATAATCCTTCAGGATTTCATTGTAAATAATATTTCAGTTATTAGTTAGTAAATTATCGTTTATAATCTTGTTATCTAACTGTAGATAATGATTTTGATTTCCTTTATATGTAAGACTCTTCTATGAAATAATACATTCATTACTAAGGTTCTTCACAACCTATGCCAATGGTATAAGAGGAAGGAAACAAAGCATTGGTGAGAAATACTTGGTGAGAGAGAAGGAGCCCATGAAGGAGGAGCCCACAAAGTAGTTATCACCAATAAAGTGGAGCTGCTTAGTAAATATTGTGGAAGAAAGGTTGCACATAAAGGGGATATTGCACGTAAATTGTTTAGAAGAATTATTTTCTTATTTTTTAATTAAAAAAAGGAAGAGGGCTGCCATTTATATTTCCGTGCAATGGTGTCTTTAAATTAATTATCAAATCTTTGGGGAGTTATTTTTAGAAAATAAAATTTTTTAAGCCGCCATTTATATTTGGGTACAAAGTTTTTTTTAATTTAATTATTAAACCTATGGGGAAATATTTTTAGAAGATAAAAACATTTTAAAGAAAATCGATGGAGAAGAAAAGAATATATCAGACTATAATTTGTAAACAATAAATTTCAATGAACTCTTGAATTTTAATTGTTGGAGTAATTCTGTCTGGTAAGGAAAATTATCATGAATGGTTTTGTAAAGTTAAAAATACCCTTATTTGTAATGACATGTGGGATGGAATTTGTGAAAATGATAATTTTGAAGATAAGAAAGATGGATATGCAATATATGAAGTGGATAAAAGTGCACCAATACCACCTACTAATACCAAAGAGTTAACATTATGGAAAAACAAGGACAAGAAGGTTTATGCCTTGATCATTGCCTCTGCAAGTGAAGAAGTAAGTAGACATTTAGTTTCTAGCAAAAGATCTTTGGAAGCATTAAAGAAACTAAAAGATTTGTATGATTCGCATTCTGAGCTTGAAATCATACAATTGTTAATAAAGTTATTTAACTTAGAATTAAAAGATAATGATCCAATGAAAATTGCTTATGACATTAGAGTTATTTTCCATGATATTGATGCAACTGGTGTAAAATTTGACATTCAACTTACTGCATTTATTAAAGCTATCTACCCTTCCTATACTCACTATTTAGAATCACTTCAAGCTATTGTCCAGATGAAAGTTATGACCTTTGAAAAACTTGTTGAGAAAATTGTAGAAAGATAGAAAGAATTTGGGAAGGAGTCTAATCCCAATGAAGAAACTTTGTGTTTTGCACAGAAAAGACACAAATCAAAAGAAGAATTTGCAAAGGATGAAAGTAGAAGTATAGGTATAGGTCGAGGACAAAGAGGAAAATACATAGGAAGGGGGGGATATTTAATCAATGAGAGAAACAATGTTATAGCCGTGTTAAAATTGGTCATACTTCCAATTATTGTAGAACATCTTGGGAGAAAATTGTTAACAAGAAAGAAAAAATACAAGATAAGGGAAACGATAAAGGTAACCCTCATGAATCTACACATTATGTTGTTGCACTTTGTAATATTGGAATTGAAGAAGCTTTTAGTACTTCATTTCTTGGAATGAGATTTGGTTATTAGATACTGGAGCCACATGCCATATGACATTTAGAAAAGACTTATTTGAGACGTTTAGTGATCAAATTGATGGGTTAGTATATTTGGTAGATAAGTCTCATTTAAAACCTTCAGGAATTGGATCCATTAGACTTAAATGATCAAGACTTGTTGAATGCATACTTTCTGATGTTCTTTATGTTCTACAATTGAAGAGAAACTTAACATCTCTTGTGGAAATTGGACAACAAGGTCACTCAATACATATGTTTGCTGGTATCATTGAGATTAGAAGATATTATGATAATGTGATTGTAATGACTGGAGTGGAAGATGATTTTTTTTAAAAATTGAATGGTACCTCATCCAACTCACAAAATTCTACAAATTTGTCTCAACATAATGATAATTTTTCTTCCAACTTGTTATGGCATGCTAAATTTGGTCATATTAATTATGATCATCTCAGAATTATGAAACATAAAGGAGTTCAAGGGCTTCCTACTATTTCAAGACAACTTTCGTAATTTGATGCTTGTATTTTAGGCAAGCTTAATAAACAACCTTTTCATGACTCTATGTTTTGAGCTTCTAGAAAGGTTGGTCTTATTCACTCATATTTATGCAGACCCATGTCTGTTCCATCAGCAAATGGTAACAAATATATAATGAATTTTATTGATGACTTTACAAGGATGTGTTGGGTTTATTTATTAAAAGAAAAATATCAAGCTTTTGATACATTCATAAATTTTCATTTGTGGATTAAAAATGAATCTCAACTCAATATTAGAATCCTTAGAATTGATAATGGTGGTAAATATACATATCAAGAGTTTGAAAAATATTTGTAGGAGAATGGTTATGCCGAGAGGCGCTTTCTATACCTCAAATGGGTGAGATGTGTCTCGTCTATAACGCTCAGGTGGCACATGTCGGCTCAATAAAAAGTACAAAAAAAAAAAAAACTTATAACATGTCGGATTATAATTAAAATAATAAAATTAAAAAAGATTATACTCATATAAATATACAACCATATTAGGGAAATACTCACAATGAATTGAAACCTTCAATAATAGATTTATTATTTTCCAGCCAAGGCTCCCAAGAGCATCTCTCCTGCTCACTTTGGCACATTACAATAAGGTTCTTTAAATGAAAATACAACTAGCAAGAAACCACCGGCCACTAAAACCATGTGCCTTAAACCACTTACATCCTCGCTTATTCCCAAGTCAACTTTAACCCTAACATGCAAATGTTTATTTTTAAATATAAAGAAAAACAAGTCATTTCTCAAAAACATTTGGATAAATATTTAAAATCTTCATTTGATGGTAAAATGTATTTCAAATTCCAATTTATTCTGGAAATTTAGATTTTAAAATTTTATATGGATTAATTTACTCATTAATTATTATTAATATTCATTATTAGTTTTAAAGAAAGACAAGTAAATATTTTTTTGGAAAACTATTTGATTATATAATTATTAATGTTACTCATCTCTTCTTTTACTAATATTTACCTTATTTTGAAACTACTTAAGTAATTTGGCCATTTCCCTCCAAAGTAGGAATACTTATTAGAAATTTTTGTAAATTAAGAAAGGTTTGCACTTCAAGAGAAATTGATCCCTCTCACCTCTTAGTAGATCCATAGTTAAGATGGATCTATACTGGTATTAAACATCAAACCACTATTCCTTATAATCCACAACAAAATGGTGTGGCAGAACGTATGAATAGGACACTGTTGAATATGGTAAGGTCAATGATGTTTTTTAAGAATGTTAAGTTAATGTTTTGGGGAGAAGCAGTTCTTTGTGCTCTCTACATTAAGAATAGATGTTCTTTTAGTGCACTACAAAACAAAACACCTTATCAAATGTGGCATGGACATCTTCTAGTTGTCAAGAATTTTAGAATTTCTGGTTCCAGATGTTATGCTTTGATTCATGAGAAACAAAGAAATAAATTTGGAGCAAGAATTCGAAAGTGCATTTTTTTTGGGATATTCTAATACTTACAAAGCTTATAGATTGTATGATGAAGATAATAATAAGTTTATTAAATAAAGCCACACACAAGAGCAAGCTTGGTGGGTGTGGAGCTGTGTTCAGTTTTTTGTGTTCTCAACGTTTCGATCTCTACTATGAGATCATCACTAGGAGACCAATCTTCCATTGGTCTCCTAATGATGACCCATAGTAGAGATCGAAACATCGAGAACACGAAAAACTAAACACAGCTCCACACCCACTAAGAAGTTTATTGTTTCTAGAGATGTTATATTTCTTGATTTTGAGAAATATTCACTCACTATTGATAAACAACTTGCTCAACTTGATAGATTTCATTCTAGAAAAAGATATCATGAAAGGGATAATGAACTTCCAAATATTGAAGGGGGGATTCCTGTTCTAAGTCAAGTTTTAGAATTTCCTTCCATAACAACAAGTTCTTGTAATGCACAAGTGGATGATTCTAATGCAAAATTTGATGAAACATATGGTGAGAAAGTTGATGATGTTGTTAATGGAATGGATAAGTTAAGTATTATAGATAATTAAGAACCTACTCTTGATGAAGAAACAAAGAAAACACCGCAACAAAAAGTTTTTATATCGACACAGACTAAGACATTTCCAAAAAGGTATGATGATTTTGTCACATTAGATTGTGAATTAAACTTTTTATGTTTTTAATGAACCCGCTTCTTTCCAAGAAGAAGTAATTAGTGATGTATGGAGAAGTGAAATGCAAAGAGAGTATGGTGCTCTCATAAAAAATGGAACTTGGAGGTCGATGGATCCTCTAATTGGAACCAAACCTATTGGATGCAAGTGTATATATAAGAACACGTATAAATTATATGGATCAGTTGAAAAACACAAAGAGAGGCTTGTAGAAAAAGGATATGCACATAAATAAGGTGTTGATTACAAATAAACATTTTCTCCTACAACAAAATGAGGCACTAATAGAACTTTGTTTTATTTAGTAGCACAAAAAGGATGGAAAATACATCATATGGATGTTAAAACCACCTTCTTGAATGGAGACTTGAAAGAAGATGTTTATACGGTTCAACCTGAAGGTTTTACTATCAAATGTCAAAAACAAAAAGTATGCAAATTGGTAAACTATTTATATGGTTTGAAGCAAGCACCCCGAGCATGGTATGAAAAGTTAATTGAACATCTCAAATTGAATTATAATCATTTCAATATAGATGATGCAAATTTATTTGTCAAAAAAGTTGGAAGACCAGTTGTATATCTAGTTGTCTATGTGGATGATTTTCTTATCACGGGAGATAATGATGACTATATAGCCTCTATTAAAAGAGATTTGAAAAAGTTTTTTGATATGACTGATTTGGAATTATTACATTATTATTTAGTAATTGAAGTAGATTAAAAACCAAAGCACATTTTTATTTCTTAGAAAAAATATGTTGGAGAGTTATTGAGCAAATTTGGTATGCAGCATTGTAATCTTGTTTCTACATCAATGGAGCAGAATCTAAAGCTTAGTTCAAATGAAGGTATCACATTTGAAGATCCAATAAAGTATAAGAATCTTGTTGGAATTTTAATTTATCTTACTACTACTCGTCCTGACATAACTTTTGTTGTAGGAATACTTTCCAGTTTTATGCATCATCCCTGTGAAGGTCATTGGATTGCAACAAAGCAAGCGTTCAAATATGTAAAAGGAACTCAATCATATGGCATCGAATATTCTAAAGTTTCATACTTCCATATCACTGGTTATTCATATTCTAATTTGTTGATGTATTTGTAAATTCAGAAGATATTTTTTATACATATTATCATTGTATGTTGTTGTACCCCCATTAGGGATGTATTTACCCCCTTGCGGGATGTCTTAATTGTGTCTAGATCTTGAGGTACACCATCCATTGTAAGTAAGGGAAATATCCCTCAGTGTAAGATCATGTAATGTGCATTTGGAGTCTCTCTAGGAGAAGTCGACCCTGTTAGGGAAGACAAGTGGGCCCCATTCTTATGTTTGGTCAATCACTTAAAGGGTATAAATAGGGAGTCTCTCTCCCTCATTTATACACACCTCACACTCTCAAGTTTTCATGATAGAGAAGGAGAGACAAAGGGAGGATAGATAGATAGCTGATGTATACTTCTTATTACTACTTTTAACCATCTTACTATTTTGAGGAAATTTGTGGGGTTTTCTCCTTTATGGTTTCCCCAATGAAAATATTTGTGTCTTGTGTATATGCTATTTCTAATGCATCTTGTTGTACTTGTAATTCTTTCAGATAAATATCCTAATTGAGCTAATAATATCTAGAAAAACTAACATGGTATCAAAGGCTATCTGAAAGAAGGCACTCAGCTACAAAAACTAGGGATTCCTAGTTCAAGGTGTTCTCTTTGTAGATCATCAAGAAAAGAGGGCTAGGATAACTTGCCTCAGTAGGGCACATGTTTTGACAGAAGCAAGTTAAAATTTGAAAAAGTTCCATTTTTGACCCTGTCATTGGTGTGAGGAGGAACTAGGGCATCAAGTTTCAACGGATTCCCACCTCAGTTTTCAGAAAGTGACCTTGCATAGAAACTCACCTCAAGGAGGCACATCTTTTTTTCCAAAAAAAATTCCCAAACTCCAAGTTTGGAAAATTAGGGTTTCTCTGACAAAACCTAGGTTAGCTAGCTCCAGAACTAGGTCGAAAACCTCAAATCGGTAGGATCTAAATATTTTCTATTTCCATTTGAGGTTCTCATTTGAAAAGATGACTCACCATACTCAGGTTGAGGACAATCTTGGAGGAGATGATAACTTCCTAGAATGGAAGTACAAAATCTCACTGATCATTAAAGAAAATGACTTGGATCAATTTATCACTGGAGAAGCTCCAGAAACAGAGGGAGATGAGGCTAAATTTGTTCATAAGAGAAGCATGGATAAGGCTAAGAGAATCATTGCAGATTCTATTAAGGATCACATGATCCCCTATGTGTATGAATTCAAGACACCAAATGAAGTGTATGCTACTTTGACAAATATGTTCGAAGGAAAGAACATCAACCAGAAGATGAATTTGAGGAACCAGTTGAAGAATGTGAAGATACAGAACTCTGAGACTATATAGTCTTACTTCACAAGGGTTGCTCAAATAAAAGAACAACTTGAATTGGTTGAAGAGAATGTCAAATAAGGAGAAATTGTAATGAATACCTTGAATGGTCTCCCTAGATCATGGGACTCATTCATTCAAGGAATTGATGCAAGAATGAAGCTGATCTCTTTCAACAGACTATGAGAAGAATGTGCACAAGAAGAAGCTAGACTCATGGCAAGAGAAGAGAAGATAGGAGAAACTGAAGATCAAACTCTCATGGTTCACTCCAGGAAGAAATCCAAGAAGAAGTAGAATACATAAACCTTTCATCACAATAAGAAGAAGGAAAGAAACAAAATAAGACCAAGAGAGATACTTCAAATGTTTGATGCTATACTTGTGATGGAAAGGGACAGTTTGTAAGAGATTGTCCCATCAAGAAAAAGAAACACCATGCTCATATTTCCGACGATGATGAACCAACAAACAAAATATTCATATGTGAGAAGGATGATTCAGATGAAGAGTATGTGTTAATATCAACACTTATTGGCACTATCTCACATGGAAGCAATGATTGTCTTGTGGATAGTGGAGCTTCTAAACACATGATGAGATACAAGGAATCATTTGTCAATATGTCTGAATATGAGTCACCTTAGAAGGTGAAACTTGGGGATGATTACCAATACCCCATAAAAGGGAGTGGAGAAGCTTCATACAAGATTGACTTCGAGAAATATTTAAAGATGAAGGATGTGCTATATGTTACATGATTGAAGAATAATCTTATCTCCATTTTTGCACCATATTCAAAATGAATTAGGGTTGCTTTTGTCTATGGTTAAGTTATGATGTGGCCTAGAGGAAAGACAATAGAGGATGCAATAGTGATTGGAGAAGAAGACGGAGGCTTGTACAAGTTGAAGGGACAACCTGAAAAACAACTGGTTCATGAGTCAATTGAACCAACTAAACTATGGCACAAAAGGCTTGCACATGTGCACTATAGAGCACTACCGATGGAAAGAAAAGCAGTCTCTGTATTTCCATATATCCAAGTAAATCATGGAGGAATTTTCAAAGGACATGCACAATGAAAGAATGTGAAGAAGACATCTCCCAACAGTGAGAGCAAGGATAAAGGAACATTGGAGATAGTACACTTGGATCTATGTGGACCCATGTCTTATAGCTCACTAAGCGAATATGTGTACTATGTTTATTTTATAGATTAATTCTCATGTAAGACTTGGATATATTTCTTGAAAGGGAAAAGTGAAGTTTTAAGTAAGTTCAAGGAACATAAAACCTTGGTTGAGAACCATACTGATAGGAATATCAAGACTCTACGGTCAGATAATGGTGAAGAATTCACCTTGAAAGAATTCAAGGAACTATGCAGGGAATCTGGGATCAAGAGGGAGTTGAGCACTCCATACAATCCACAACAGAATGGGGTTGTAGAAAAAAGAAGCGAACCATCATGGAAGCAACAAGAGCTATGCTACATGACTAGTATATTCCTATGCACCTTTGGGTGGAGGAAACACGAACAACTATGTATGTAAAGAGCCATAATCCTCATCGAGTACTTGACAATAAGACTCCTGAAGAGGATTTCTCAGGAGAGAAAATAGAAGTCAACCATCTAAGAATATTTGGTTTCTCGATGTACATACATATCCCAAAGGAGAAAAGGACCAAGCTCGATCCTTCTGGGAGGAAGGGTATATTCGTAGGATACAATGATGCATCAAAGGCCTACCGAATATACTTCACAGGATTCATGAAGATTGACATCAGTAGAGATGTAACCTTTGATGAAGAATCAACATACTTCAAATCTAGGAGGACACCTATCTAGGAAGTTGAGGAACCTGAAGAGACAAGATTCTGAGAAACGAAAATTGGAGAAGCAATTCCAAAATACCATGAATATCATGATATTACAAAACCACAAGAGCCAATAGAGACATTCGTTTAGAAGGAATCCCACAAGAGGAAACTACCATGAGCATGGGAGCTCATACAAGAAGCTGAAAGGTATGGCGCTCCAGAAGGAATACATAGAGAGGGAAAGAGGGAAAATCCCTACAATAGCTATGTGACATCATTGACAAAGAACCTTCCACATATGAAGAGGATACAAAAAGGAAAGGATGGAAGGATGCTATGATCGAGGAATACCAGTCTATCATGAAGAATGATGTCTAAGAGATTGTTTTGAGACAAGAGAAGAAGTCTTTTGTGACTTCAAAATGGATCTACAAGATCAAGCATGTTGTAGATGGGGGCATCAATAAATACAAGGCAAGATTCATAGCACGAGGATTGTCACATAAAGAAGGCATAGAATACAAAGAGACATTTGCACCCGTGGCGAGGTACACTTCCATTAGGACCATAATTTCTTTGGCATTAGTTATGAAATGGAAAATACACCAAATGTATGTCAAGATAAATTTCTTGAATGGTGTAGTCAAGGAGGAAGTGTACATGGAACAACCACTTGGATTTGAGACACATGACAGGAAGACCCATGTGTGAAAATTGAAGAAGGCCTTGTATGGATTGAAACAAACACCAAGGAGATGGTACGATAGGATGGATAGCTTCATGATGAGCTTAGTATTTAGAAAGAGTAAAGCAGATTCCAACCTCTACTTCAAGGTGGAAGATGGAAGACCTGCGATACTCTTGCTACATGTTGATAACTTGTTTTTGATAGGCGAACATGAACTTAGTACACATGCAAGGAGGATAATTTCTATAGAGTTTGATGTTAATGTATTTGTAACTTTGGAATTAATGTATTTGTAACTTTGGAATGTATTCACTTGTATATCTTATGTATTGTACCCCGATGTTTATTCTAGGAAGTGTTTGTAATGTATTGGAGTCATGTCATGCCTCGATGTGCCTATCGGGAGATTCAATAATGTAAACAAGTCATGTCAAGTCATTTTGGGTAACCCTCCTATTGATCAAGGGTTAAATTCTCGGCAGTTGTGGGGCCCTAGGGTTATTAGACTCTCCTAGAGAAGTCGGCCCTAGTGAGTTATTACCAAGTCGGGAATTAGTATAATTAGAGAGTGAGACTCTCTATTTATTACACATTCAATCACACTCAGTTGTAGCACATAATTGAGAGAGAAGAAGTTGTTGGGACAATAGAGAGAGAGACTACTGCTATCGGGATATCATCTTACTGTTTTGGGGTTTTGCTTTTGGTGCTGATTCTATCTCTGAGGAAGTTACGGGGTTTTCTCCTTTATGGTTTCCCCGAGGAAAAACATTGTGTTCATTGTCTCTTGTGTTTGAGTGATGTGCTTGTTATTCTCTCAGTTAAAGATCCTAATATAATGCTAGCTTGAATGATAAAAATCCAACATGGTATCAGTGATAACCTGAGAAGAAGACACTGTGCAGCTACAGAAACTAGGGCTTCCTATTTTTTGGATCTCTCTCCACATATTTTCAGAAAAATAGGGTTGGAATGACTCTCCTCTCTAGGGTGAATCTTTTTGTCGAAGCAGAATCTGATTCTGAGTATTTTCAGTTTTTGACCCGACACTACTGCCGAAAATTAGGGCTTTCCACAGAAGTAGAATTTTTGAGTGAGCCCAGGCCTGGATTGATATCCTCCTCAAAATCAAAGTTTAGAGATCAAGATCAAATATTTTGATTGGACAGAACTTCGGGAAAGTCAAACCCTAATCTGCTCTTGAACCAACACTGTAGAAATTCATCTCCAGAACCAATTCCGACATCTTGACCTGGTAAGATCTAAATCTTTTGTATTTCATTTTAGGTTCTCATTTAATATGTCTCATCATACCAAGCTTGATGAAAAGATTGAGGGAGATGATAAATTTTGAGCCTGGAAGTATAGGATCTCCCTGGTCCTGGAAGAAAATGAGTTGGACTCCTACATCAATGAGGAGGTTCCAGTTCTAGAGGAAGATGAGGCTAAGGCCTTACATAAGAAGAAAGTGGTCATGGCTAAGAGGATTAATGTTGATTCAGTCAAGGATCACCTCATACCACAGGTGTCCTCCCTAAAGACACCTAAATCTATGTTTGATGCCCTGGCCAAACTGTTTGAAAGAAAGAACATAAACCAGAAGATGACTTTGAGGAACCAGTTGAAGAATGTAAAGATATAGAATGTGGAGACCATACAGTCATACTTCACAAGGGTCTCCCAGATCAAAGAACAACTTGAAGTAGTGGATGAAGAAGTAGGGAATGTAGAGATTGTAATGACCACCTTGAATGGTCTCCCTAGGACTTGGGACTCTTTCATTCAAGGGATCTGTGCCAAAAAGAATCTATTCAAGTTCAACAAACTAAGGGAAGAATTCTCACAAGAAGAAGCTCGGATAGCAGCTCAAGAAGAAAATATGGGAAGTGAAGATCAAGTTCTCGTAGTTAAATCCAAGAAGAACAGAAGGGACTATCATCATCATTCTAAAAGTAAGCATTCTTCCTCCAGAAAAACTCAAATCAGATGTTATACCTGTGATGAAATAGGACACTATGCTAGAGATTATCCTAGAAACAAAATAAACTCCCACAAGAAGAAAAACAACAAGAGAAGACATCATGCTCATGCTGCAGAAGATGATGAACCTTCCACAAAGAGAATCAAGCAAGAAAGTGATGATTCTTCAAGTGATGAAGAATATGTTTTGATTTTTTCTCTCACAGGAAACATCACACATGGAATCATTGATTGGCTTATAGACAATGGGGATTCCAAACATATGACAGGATTCAAAGAGTCCTTCGTGAAACTATCAGAACATGAATCACCCCACAAGGTGAAACTTGGAGATGACTACCAGTATCCAATAAAAGGTAGTGGGGAATCCTCCTATAAGATAGAATCTGGAAAGTCTATGAAGATGAAGGATGTATTGTTTGTAGTAGGACTTAAGAAGAACCTCCTCTCCATATCTGCATTAGATGCAAAAGGCATGAGGGTTGCATTTGTAGATGGCCAAGTTCTCATGTGGCCAAAGGGAAAGACT
>LPNX010933360.1:77084-134714 GCA_001517045.1 Pseudotsuga menziesii
AGAAAAGAAGATTAAAACCTTTCGATCAGATAATGGTGTAGAATTCACATCAAATGAATTCAAATAATTATGCAAAGATTTAGGGATTAAGAGGGATTTAACCACTCCATATAATCCATTCTCATAATGGGGTAGCAGAAAGGAAGAATAGAATGATCATGGAAGCTGCAAGGGCCATTCTGCATGATCAAGATCTTCCCATGCATCTATGGACAGAAGCTGCTAGAACAACGGTGTATGTATAGAACCATACTCCACACAGAGTACTCGAGAAAAAGACACTTGAAGAAGTCTTTTTTAGCAAGAAACCAGAAGTCAGCCATCTCAGAATATTTGGTTGTCCAGTGTACATACACATTCCGAAAGAAAAGAGGACAAAGTTAGATCCTTCAGGAAAGAAGGGTATATTTGTGGGATACTGTGAAATCTTGAAGGCTTATAGAATATACTTCCCATGATTCAAGAATATCGACATTAGCAGGGAGGTAACATTTGACGAAGACTCAGCTTACAACAAATATAGAAAGAGACCTGCTGAAGAACCTGAAGAAATAGAAGCACCCATAATTCATGACACAACCATGAACGAAGAAATTCAAGAAGAAGATCGAGAATTAGAAGAATCTCAAGAACATGTAGATCCACCTCAAGAGAATAATCCTCACAAGAGGAAACCTACTTGGGTACGAGAAGCTATCCAAGGTACAGAAAGATATGGAGCTCCAGAAGAAAATCACAAAGAAAGAAAAAGAACCAGGTCCTGCTCCGGTTATGTAGCCTTATTATGTGACTTCATTGATAAAGAACCTTCCAACTATGAAGAAGCAATAGAAAGGAAAGAATGGAAGGATGCTATGATCGAAGAGTATCAATTGATCATGCAGAATGATGTTTGGGATGTTGTCCCAAGACCAGAAGGGAAGTCTGTTGTAACTTCCAAATGGATCTACAAGATCAAGCATGATGCAGATGGCAGCATAGAGAAATATAAAGCAAGATTTGTGGCTCGTGGCTTCTCCCAGAAAGAAGGAATAGATTATGAAGAAAAGTTTGCACCTATAGCCAGATACACTTCCATCAGATTAGTACTTTCTCTGGTTGCAGTAATGAAATGGAAGATACACCAGATGGATGTCAAGACTGCTTTCTTGAATGGTGTAGTGGAAGAGGAAGTGTATCTGGAGCAACCACTAAGCTTTGAGACACACGAAATGGACTCTCATGTGTGTAAATTGAAGAAATCCATGTATGGTTTAAAACAGGCACCCAGGACATGGTATGGTAGAATTGACAACTTTCTATCCAGTTTGGGCTTTACCAAGAGTAAAGAAGATTCCAACCTTTACTACAAGGTTGAAGATGGTAACCCAGTGATACTCCTACTGTATGTAGATGATCTGTTTGTGATAGGTATGGATGGGTTGATTTCTGATACGAAGAGGAAGCTTGCTACCAAGTTTGAAATGAAGGACTTGGGTATGATGAACTATTTTCTAGGCATGGAGGTGTGGCAGAATGCAGATGGAATTTTCCTGGGACAAGGGAAGTATATGGTATAGATCCTGAAGAGGTTCAGGATGATGGACTGCAAGGCCATGACCACACCTATGGCATTAAACCTGAAGCTATTGAGCGATGCTTCATTAGAATCGATTGATGCTACGATCTATCGTTAGATGATTGGGTCCTTGATGTACCTGACGAATATGAGACCAGATATTTGCTTTGCTGTGAACACCTTGAGCTAGTTCCCGACAGATACGAGACATGCTCACTTGATTGCTACAAAGCATATTATGAGGTACCTAAGGGGTACAGTTGATTATGGACTCAAGTATGAGGCAAATCAGAATATTAACCTGGAGGGTTATGTTGATTCAGATTGGGTAGGAAGTGCCATCGATAGGAAGAGAACTTTAGGGTGTTGCTTCAGTATGAGATCAGGTGTGATCTCTTGGTTTAGCAGGAAGCAGTCCTGTGTGGCACTGAGTATAGCTGAAGCAGAGTATGTTACAGCTTGTTCAGCTAGTTGTGAGGCAGTATGGCTAAGGAAGCTACTGTCTGATTTATTTGATCTCCAGTTGGATGCTACTTGTATATATCGCGACAGCCAGAGTTGTGTGAAGTTGTCTGAGAACCCGGTGTTCCATGACAAGTCAAAGCATATCGAGATCAAATATCATTATATTAGGGATATGGTGCAGAGAGGAGTAGTGAAGCTCTAGTATGTTGTGACGAACGGGCAGATAGTTGATGTGTTGATGAAGCCATTGGCCAGAGTGAAGTTTGAGTACTTCAGGGAGAAGCTTGGTGTTCTCCAGATCGAGGTTCCCTCCGAAGGGAAGTGATGATTCCGTGAGCCATTCTGACATGGTGAGAGGATTGGTTCCTTCCATGGTCAGATGTAAGGCCTGATCCATTCTATCATGGTGAGAGGATTGGTTCCTTCCATGTCATATTTGAGTGCTGAACCATTTTGAGGTGACTGTGAGATGTGTTCTCACATGACCAGATATAAGCGCTGAATGCCGTTCTCTAGAAGAATGGAGGCACTTGATCAGTTACTAGGAATACTTAGCTTGGAGCTGAGGGCCATTCTGATGTGACTCTGGGATGTGTTCCCACATGATCAGATGTAAGTGTAGAGCCATTTTGACATGGGGGCAAGATGGGCCCTCCCATGGTCAAATGTAAGTGTAGAGCCATTCTGACATGGGGGAAGGCTGGGCTCTCCCATGGTCAGATGTAAGGGCTGGGCCATTCTGACATGGGGGCAGGCTGGGCCCTCCCATGGTTAGATGTAAGGGCTGGGCCATTCTGACATGATGGTGGATGTGTTCCTCTCATGGTTAGATGTGAGTGCTGGGCATGCCATTCTGACATGGGGGTAGGCCGGGCCCTCCCATGGTCAGATTTAAGTGCTGGACGGGCCTTTCTGATTGGGTCAAATATAAGTGCTGAAGAATATGAAGATCTACTTGGAGGCTAGGCCTACAACCAGCATGAGAAATGGATAGCTTTGTATAACTTCTTGTGATGAGAAGAATCAAGAGATATCACTAGTGATGATAACCCAGTGATGATCCAGATCGAGTGATGATCTAGATCTAGTGATGATGATCCAATAGTGATGATCCAACGGTGATGATCCAGATCGAGTGATGATCCAGATCCAGATGAAGATGACTTGAAGATGAAGATGACAAGAAATCGATGATGATCCAGAAGATACAGAGAAGAAGACTTGTGCTAATAAATTGTGTTGAGAGAATACCTTCCTAGTTAAGAGGGAGTGTTAATGTATTTGTAACTTTAGAATATATTCACTTGTATATCTTATGTATTTTACCTCGATGTTTATTCCGAGAAGTGTCTGTAATGTATTGGAGTCATTTCATGCCTCGATGCGTCTATCAGGAGATTCAATAATGTAAACAAGTCATGTCAAGTCATTGTGGGTAACCCTCCTATTGATCAAGGGTTAAAGTCCCTACAGTTGTGGGGCCCTAGGGTTATTAGAATCTCCTAGAGAAGTTGGCCTTAGTTAGTTATTGTCAAGTCAGGAATTAGTATAAATAGAGAGTGAGCCTCTCTATTTATCACACATTCACTCACTCTTAGTTGTAACGCATAACTGAGAGAGAAGAAGTTGTTGGGACAAGAGAGAGAGAGAGACTACTACTACCAAGAGATCATCTTACTATTTTGGGGTTTTGCTTTTGGTGCTGATTCTATCTCTGAGGAAGTTGCGGGGTTTTCTACTTTATGGTTTCCCTGAGAAAAACCATTGTGTTCATTGTCTCTTGTGTTTGATTGCTGTGCTTGTTATTCTCTCAATTAAATATACTAATATAATGCTAGCTTGAATGATAAAAATCTAACATTTGATATGAAAGACCTAGGTATGATGCACTACTTCATAGGCATGGAGGTGTGGCCAAGTGTAGATGGGATTTTCCTTGGTCAAGGGAAGTATGTAGTGGAGATTCTATAGAGATTCAGAATGTTGGAATGTAAGGAAATATCCACACTTATGACATCTAACTTGAAGCTTCTGATTCGGTTGATGTCATGATGTATCATCAGATGATTGGCTCATTGATGTATCTGACGAATACGAGATCGGACATATGCTTTGCGGTGAACACCTGAGCCAGTTCTTGATGGATCCCATACATGTTCACTTGATAGTTGCAAAGCATGTACTGTGGTACCTAAAAGGTATAGTGGATTATGGGCTCAAATATGATGCAAATCAGAATATTAACCTACATAGTTATGTTGATTCAGAATGGGCAGGTAGTGCCACTGACAGGAAGATCACCTCAGGTTGCTGCTTCAGTTTGGGATCTAGCATGATCTCTTGGTTCAGCAGGAAGCAATCATGTGTGGCATTGAGTACAACCGAAACATAGTATGTTTCCACTTGCTCGACTAGTTGTGAGGCAAAGTGGCTATGAAAGCAACTGTCTGATTTATTTGATCTCCAGTTAGATGTGACTTGTATCTTCTATGACAATCAAAATTGCATGAAGCTATCATAAAACCTAGCGTTCCATGAAAATTCAAAGCACATTGAGATCGAGTTCCACTATATTAGGGATATGGTATAGAGAGGAGCAGTGAAATTCTAGTACATAGAAACAAATGAGAAGATAGTCGATGTGTTGACCAAGCCTCTAGCGAGAGTGAAGTTCGAGTACTTTAGAGAAATACTTGGTATGATCCATATCGATATCCCTCAAACGAGGGAGTGATGTGTTCTAGCATAGTTGTAGAGACAGATTGTTAGAGCATAAAATTTTGATGAAGATCATTGGTTGACCAGATGTAATCATTCCTATAGGTTATCCTTGGATGTAATAAGTCCTAGTGAAGCTTGCAGGTTATCCTTGGATGTAATCATCCCTCATATGTTTCTATGCTAGAAATTACAGTTCCATGATATGTCACATGGGAAATGAGACAGGTTGTTTGAGCGAGCGGGAAAAATGACATTGAAGCAGGATTCTCAGACGTAATCAGTCCTGTAGGTTGTCCTTAGATGTAATCAGTCCTGTGACAGGTTATTCGAGTGTAAAATGAGACTTGGCATGGTACATATGTTACTTGAATGTAATAAGTCCTGTGGGTTGTTCGAGTGTAAAATGATACCTGGTGTGGTATGTAGGTTACTCGAATGTAATATGCCTTGAACATTATATGAATGGAAATGATCTTGGTTGCAGGTTGTTCAGATGTAATCAGTCCTTGAGGTTAACCTAGAACATAAAAGGTGCTGATGTAGTAGGTTGTTTGGCTGTAATATGTCCTTGCATATGTATCTATATATGTGTGTGTTCACATGTTGAGATGATGAGGTCATGAAGCACTTTAGGTGCACCTAGGCAGTTCTCCTTTGCTGGAAAAACATATGTTGACCGTGGATTATCTATGTACTCTGTTTTGTTTTTTGCAGGACAAAAGGAAATGAATTGGATACAGCGAGATGAAGGCAGGAGATGCAGGTTATTATTGTGGCAATGTAAAGAAGGTACCGAACTATTCCTATGAGATGGATTGCTCGAGATGTGATGAAGACCTGGATGAGGACTAGGCCTACACCCAACCAAGAGAGGGATGGATCTGTAGAAACTTTTGATGATAGATAGTACTTTTCAATGATCAATAATAAGAAGATGATGGCAACAACTATGATGAGGACTCTATGATTTTGTGATGATGACTCTGCGATGAAGACTTAACCTAATGTGTTGATGGTTGTGAAGAGAGAGAATACCTTCCTAGTTAAGAGGGAGTGTCGATGTATTTGTAACTTTAGAAGATATTTTGATGTATATTATCATTATATGTTGTTGTACCCCCATTAGGGATGTGTTTACCCCCTTGCGGGATGTCTTAATTGTGTTTAGACCTTGAGGTACAACCTCCATTATAAGTCAAGAAAATAGTCCCCAGTGTAACATCATGTAATGTGTATTTGGAGTCTGTCTGGGAGAAGTTGACCCTGTTAGGGAAGACAGGTAGGCCCCAATAATATGTTTGTTCAGTCACTTAAAGGGTATAAATAGGGAGGCACTATCCCTCATTTATACACACCTCACACTCTCAAGTTCACATGAGAGAGAAGGAGAGACAAAGGGAGGAGAGATAGATAGATGTTGTATACTTCTTATTAGTGATTTTGATCATCTTACTATTTTGAGGAAGTTTGCGAGGTTTTCTCCTTTATGGTTTCCCCGGTGAAAGCATTGGTGTCTTGTGTATCTACTATTTCTTATGCATCTTGTTGTACTTGTTATTCTTTTAGATAAATATCCTAATTAAGATAATAAGATCTAGAAAAATTAACATGATTTTGATGGAGATAAAGAGCATGGGGTGTCTAATTTAGGTTATTTGATGAATCTTGGATCAACATCTATCACTTGGAGATCATGAAAGCAATTTGTTCCTACCGATTCTACAAACGAAGCCGAATATGTTGCACCAGCTCAAGACACAAAAGAAATCATTTGGCTTCATAAAATACTTGAATACTTACGGGAGAAACAAATGAATTCAACGTCACTCTTTGTTGACAACTCTTCTAAAACTCAATTGGCCAAGAACCAAAAATTCCATGATCAAACCAAACATATCAACACCAAATATCACTTGATTCGACATCATGTTGAGGCCAAAACCATTCAACCAACACATTGTTCTACTTCAGAGAAAATTGTAGATATCTTTACTAAAGCATTGGGCCATGAAAAGCTTGAAAAATTTAGAATGCAACTTGGCATGTCTGCTGTCCCTTTGGATTAAGGGGGGAATGGTGAATAATCCTTGGGGATTTCATTGTAAATAATATTTTAGTTATTAGTTAGTAAATTCTCGTTTATAATCTCATTATCTAACTGTAGATAATGGTTTTGATTTCCTTTATATGTAATACTCTTGTACAAAATAATACATTCATTGCTAAGGTTCTTCATGACCTATGTTAGTAAATCATAGATTGAAGGATTCATTATAACTCCTATGAATAGAAAAATGTTGTATAAATTCATGACTAGAAAAATGTATGAATTCAAATCCATTTTATATTACTTAGATTTCGAATGGGTTTGAGCTTTCCAACAATACTGTACAACTTCATGATGCTAGTTGTAAATTTTGAATTGTAAGTGAGACTTATGTGTCATGCCTTGTGAGTTCGTTTTATATGTTAGTATGAGGCACTCAATTTGTTCTTTATTTGTCGGAATTCAATAAGATGAATTTCTGTTTGTCGGAATTCAACAAACCATGATTTGTTGATTTGTAATTTTCAAATCATCATTTCAACTATTTGGATGGATTTGAGGAATTCAGTAGCCCACAAATTGTTTATTTGTAATGTTCATATAATCATTTCAATTATTTGGGTGGGTTTGAAGATGCAAATTAATCTAGGTTTTGCAGTGCAAAAATACTCCAAAAGGATACATAAGTGACTCATGACTACTTATAGCCCAAGGCATTGCGCTTATAGTATGCTCAACAACTTTTATGGTTTTGTTAATTCATGGAACTTCCACAACATACTCTTTTTCTCTAGTAGTTGCTTGTATTGATTTTTTGTAAATGCCATTAATGTGCATTGCCCTGTGCTCATATCATCAACCTTAACCAAGTAAAATATGCAAAATGTAAAGAACGGGTTGTGGAACAGGTACTGATATTAGGTGTGGTGAAGAGGTGGGGTGTGTACGCAAGAGAGAAATGTGTAGAATAGGTAATGATATTAAGTATGGTCAAGAGGCAGAGTATAAATGTAGATGGTTAATTGTAGCCACAGGAAAATGCACAACCCATAATTCCATATACTAAAAGATTGCTAAATTTCAATGGACAAATCATTCATGCAAACAATTACAAAAGCAAGCAAGTAAAGAAATTTCGGGTGGTCGACTGGGCGAATTATGGAATGGAAAACACTTTTGATTCATCGAATCACAATGCTAATTCATCGATAGTTGTATACAATGTTGTAAGTATAAATTGAACTGCTAAAATATAATCTTTATGGTCATTTCCCATAAGCTGTTGCCTTGTATTAGATATTGAATTTCTGTATGGAATGAGATTTTGTGAGCTATCTTTTTAGCACAGTGGGATGAGACAATAAAAAAAGGGAAAAGCAAGAGATGGGTATGTAGATGCATGCGTAGAGATCAATAGCATTGTCCATCAAGTTCAACTTGAGAGGACCGTAAGAAGATACTCCACGACAAGACCCATGTCGAAGAACATGCGTTGTCGGTTAGAAGTAGATAACAATGATGCATAACCATACATGGGACACTGCCTTAGCATCTATGCACAGTTTTGTTCCCAATGCTTACGTCATCGCTGCTATAATAATGCTTTAAATTATAATCCAATATCATTGCAAAAAAATGATTTTTGTATTAATAAATAAATAAATAAATGATATGAAACTTTAGTGAAAATGTTTGTTTATTATTAATTCAACTAGAACTAATACACATCCAACGCTAATACATTCTAATAGGACCCTAGCCTTCTCTAAAGACTAATAAAGTAAATTAAATTCTAGCTTGAGACTTATGTTGTTGGGAAAATTGTTGAATTTCCAAAAAAAATAGTGTAAGTGTGAGAAAAGTGTGTATGGAGAAGTGTCTAGAATGAATGAGTGGTAAGCAAAATTATTTAGAAGGATCAATAGTGACAACATGGGGGACATAGGGGCATAATTTTGAGTATCAAAACATGACGTATGCACCGTGGGATGCTTAAGGAAGAACATTCTTTTGCTTTGAATTTGAGTTGGCATTCACAACTATTAGACATTGGTATTATATTTTATTATATTTAATATTCCATATTTTATTTATTGTATAAAACATCAACATGTTTAATATTAACCGAAAAGGCATCTATGGTGGGGCATTATATTATCAATAATATACTTTATGTTTTATTATATTAAAATATTTAATGAAATGAATTAAAAAGGGAGTTTAGAGATATTTTTTTCGCTCAAATAAAGGTTAGTTTAAAACTATTTTTATTTTTTTAAATCTTGATAATGTAAGTTTTTTAGATGAGATTACATTATTAATAATGAAGTTCTAGTTTTAATATTCAAAATTTCAATAAAATTAATTTTGATGAAAAAGGGAATAAGTTTGTCACTTATTACCTACTCCATTTACAATCCACAGATGAAATAATAATAATATAATATTCAAGATGAAAACATATTACATAAGGTATATGGTTTTAGCAGTGCAAGAAAGATCCAAAGAATCATTCTTAGCTATAGATTTCTTATACAAAATTAAATCTATAGCATCACTAATTCTATAGCTATAGATTTCTTATACAAAACTAGATCGTGAACTTTGTCAAAAACATATCACCAAATAGTCCTACTAAAACAATATAAAAAATTATATAGAATATGATATATCCAAGGACTTCCAACAGTAACCAAAATGATCACTAAAATTATAGTAAAGTGAGTTATTTTTTTTCCTTGAAAAATACTTTGCACTTTATTAATTGAAATAAAACGCTGAATACATAGATTATATAGTCATATCTTCCCTTCTCCATGAGGCATATAAAAAGTTGTAGATAGTTACAGTGTAACACCATATGTAAGTTCATTATATGAGCAACTAAAAAGATGCATGATTGGAACATAGATATAAGCAACTAGGTATTATGAGCATAAAATAAATTCTAACTCTAGATAGAAAACTACAACCATATATATATTAACTTTAGTCTATATAAAAAACAAATAGTTTTCATAATCCATATATATGCTTTATGTCACAATGGAGTTTCCTTAAGAAACTTCGTTGTGCTAGTGTATAACCAACATTATCCTAGATATGGTCTAGGATCATGTTCCATAATGTTTTTTTTTAAGGAAAAAATCCTAATTTTATTGCAAAGTTAACACAATTACATTCTGCAAAAGACTGTTACATCTTTTTCAAGATCAAAGCTTTTTAACCCTATAATAAAAAGTTCTAAAAGATGGCGATTCTTCAAAACCCACATATACAAAAACTATATCTAAAATTTTCTATAGAGAGGAACATATCCATAGAACAACTAGAGCAAAGTACTGTCACTTTGCCATGTATAGTTGAAGCAGTAACCACAAAAAAAATCTTGAAATCTTACTTTTGTAGAAGGGGAAGAGAACTGTTCTTGCATTAGGTCGAGTTGAGCTGATTTAGACCATCTATGAAGGGCCTGTGATAGTATTCAAAATAAGTATCATTATTAAACTCAATGATTTTTCGATGACCATGGGGAATGTTTAAACCAGTCTTTGAGAGTTGATCTGCTTCACTGTTCCTTTCCCTATAAACATGACGACAAGAGAAGAAATCAAAATCCTCCAGATGTATCATAGCTTCAGCAAGAAAAGCATTCAAGAGAATGTTCTGATAGCATTGAACTTTGTTTTCCAATTTATGAAAATCATTGAATCTCCAAAAATATGAAGGTTTGTGCAATCCTTTTCAAGTGCAGAACAAATCAAAAGTTTAAGAGCTGAAAGTTTTGTGGAATTGTTTGACCCCCTATCAAGTCCCATTTGAATATGAAAATGATGTGATACAGATAGATACGGGGTGGAACCTCCACCACATTCTTGGTTTTGAGAGGCCCCATTAAAGAAATCCAAGGGCATGTCCTTGTGGATATCTTCTTCAGGAGAAATTCTAAGCATAGGGGTGTCCTTCTGCTTGAGGGTAGTAAGAAAGGATGTCAATACATTGTGTCCCAAAAATTTCCATAACTAAAGGAAGATTATGAAAAGTTGCTTTATTTCTTGCCAACTAGACACCCCAGGTTGCAAGAAGGGGAAGAGCCCTAAAGGGGATAGAGGTCGAGTTTGATATCCATGATTTCCAAGCCTCCTTAACAGAGGAACCCTTCCAAGAGAGGTTGAAACCCATTCTCTTTAACTCAACCCAGACATGAGTGGAAAAACCACATGTGATAAATAGCTATGAAGTTGTTTCTTCACTTTGTTTGCATAGAACACACCACCCCGACCCAACACAAATTTGATTTTCCATTCTGTCCCAGGTTGGGGTCTTTTTTGTCGGGATTCACCATATAAAAGTTTTGATTTTCGAGGGCACTTTGATCTCCAGATACTTTTCCACTACCAGTAGTTGACAAGGGTGTTGATGTATTTGTAACTTCGGAATGTATTCACTTGTATATTTTATATTGTATTTCATTGTACTGCGATGAAGATGTTTGTTCCTCCAATCTGGAGAGTCATTAATATAATAAATTCATGTAAAGTCATTAAGGTTAACCCTCTGTTGTAAGTCATGGCAATAGTCCCCACAATTGAGTTGAGGTTAACCCTCTGTTGTAACTCGGGGCAATAGTCCCCACAATTGAGGGGTATTAGGGTTATTAGACTCTCCTAGTGAGGTCGACCCTGTAAGAGTAAAAGTCAAGGGGAAAACAAGTATAAATAGAGAGTGAGACTCTCTATTTGAAACACACACTCACTCAACTGTAGCACATTAGTGAGAGAGGAGGAGCTCGCACAAGTGAGAGATAGAACAACTATCAGAGATCATCTTTGTATCTTTGGGTTTTACTTTTTCTATAGGTGCTCATTCTATCTCTGAGGAAGTTGTGGGGTTTTCTCCTTTATGGTTTCCCTGAGGAAAATTCTTTGTCTCTTGTCTCTTGTGATTATTGTTGTGCATGTTATTCTCTCAAATAAGATCCTAGATCATATTGACTAAATGATAAAATTCTAACATGGCATCAGAGCTAATTTGAGAAGAAGAAAGTGTGTAGGTACAGAAGCTAGGGATTCTTAGTTTTTGGGTCTCTCTCCACAGATCATCAGCAAAAGGAGGCTAGGATAACTGTCCATTGAAGGGTGCATCTTTCTGTCGAAGCATAATTTGATTCCAGGCATTTTCCATTTTTGACCTGTACTGCGAGAAATTAAGGATTTTCACAGAAGAGGAATTTTTGAGTGAGCCCAACATAGGATTTCTCTCCTCCTCAAAATTGAAATTTAGGGACCAAGATCAAATTTTCTGGTTGGATAGAACTTTGGGAAATTCAAACCCTAATTTAAAAACCCTAAAAGACTAAAATAAGCGATTTTTGCTGAATTCACTATATCATGAGATTGGAGAATTCTCAAGAGCCGAAACTTTTACAGGCCGAAGATAAATTCTCGATGAACCCTGTGTAAACGTTCCAGCCTCATATTCACTATATTCTAGGAGTTATGATTCCTCCAATTCAGGGTTCCAACCTCTCCCAAGATTTACCCTTAAACATGTGACCTAGGGAAAATTGCTATATCTTGGGATACGAATTCCCAAATGAAATTTCTCAAAATTTTCCAGATAGGGAACGAACTTTAATTTCTATGCTAAAAGTTTTAGACCCCGAAGGTGAAACAGTGACACATGGAAGTCCATCAAGTTTGCTATTCTGAATAGTCCTGAAATAAGTCACCTTGGGAAAACACGCATAAGTCCCAATTGGTGAGACCAATTATGCTCTAATCTATGGTGTTAGAAAGAGGAAAGACAAGGATACCTCAATGCAAATTTTCAGACACATAGGAGCATTAATTTTGGATATACCACATAAACAATATTGAGCATTTCTATAGAAGAAATTGGAAAATTACAGCTTCCTGTTCTGGGAGCTTCCCTCCACTGTTTTCACAAAAGGAGTACATTGAATAGCTTGCCTTAAAGAGGACCATATTTCTATCCAATCAGAAGTTTGAAATTCCAAGTTTTGAAAATTAGGGTTTCTATGACAAACCCTAGATCAGTCAACTCCAGAACTGGGACGGACACCTCAAGTTAGTAAGATCTAATTTTTTGCTATTTAAATTTGAGGTTCTCATTAAAAAATGACTAATCACACCAGCTTGATAAAAAGATTGGTGAAGCTGACAAATTCTGAGTATGGAAGTATAGGACCTCTATGATCCTTGAAGAAATTGACTTGGATCAGTATTTCAGTAAGAAAGGTTTAGGAGCCAGAGGGATATGAGGCTAAGGATAGAGCCAAGAGAATCATTACAGATTCTATTAAAGATCATCTCATCCCTCATGTGTCATCTTTGAAGACACCAAAAGGAAGTGTTCGTTGCTATGAAGATGTAATCGAAGAAGAACAAGATATTGTTATTACGACCTTGAATGGCCTCCTAGGATCATGGGATTCATTCATTCAAGGAATGTGTGCCAGAAGGAAGTGATTACCTTCAACAGACTCTAGGAAGAGTGCACACAAGAAGAAGCTCGACTCATAATAAGAGAAAAGAAGATGGGAGCAACTAAAGATAAATCTCTCACGATTCAAAGAAGATCCCTCAAGCAATGAGGAATATGAAGGACTCAATTCTTGAATAACCTCTGATCCATCTTAGCATTTGGATAAGAAACGATGATGTCATGAGTGAATAATATGATAAAGCTAAAGGCGTAAGAAGGAGTCTACCCACGAAACAAATAAACATAAGTATTTGAATTGACTTTTCCTATATATCTAGTTGTTTATATGACATTGTTTAGTTGTGAAATGTATTATGCATGATAGAATAATGAACAATATACTACTAATATGCATGTGATGGGTAAGTAGCCCATGGTTCTATGAAACACTCCATTGCTACTTATCTAGAATGAAACCTCTTTTCTGACATATTGGATTAGTGCACAATCTTAACGATGTCATGGTAGAGATAGAAGGCATTTAGAAATTTTCCGTGAGATATGGATGAATGTTGTATTGGCTAAAATAGTTGCATGATTATATATTTATGCATAAATAATTTTCCATTATGAATATGCCTTATGAAATGTTTCTAACCATACATCTGGTTCATTTGAATTGTAGGAAAGATCACGTACAATCGCCTACAAGAAAAGAAGGATAAGACTTGTTCCGAAGAACAAGTGACGATAGTTCAAGAAATAATCCAAAATGAAGAATAGTATGAAGAGACTTCAAGAAGCGTCAAACACACTCTAGATATGTGACACTATTGAGAGACATCATTGATGCAGAGCCTTCCAGCTATGAAGAAGTAGCCAAGAAGAAAGGGAAGGAGAGTACCAACAAGAATGATATCTAGGATGCGGTATTGAGACCTGAAGGGAAGTCCCTAGTGTCTTCCATATGGATATACGATATCCAACATGTAGTAGATGGAAACATCATGGGATATGAGGAAATATTCGTAGCACGAGGCTTCTCATAGAAAGAAGGAATAGACCACGAAGAAACATTTGCAGCCACTGAAAGTTAAGACACATGATAGGCAGAATCATGTGTGCAAATTAAAGAAGGCCTTGTACGAGCTTAGAAGGAACCCATAGGATAACACATACATGGGGAGCTTGAAGTTTACCTAGCGTGATGAATATATTAACCTTTCCTACAAGGTTGAAGATGAAAGCTTATAGAGGATTAGGTTAGCTGAGATTTTGCAGTAAGGATTCATGGCATATAATGGAGAATTTGCGGTGAGGAGAGTTGATGTCGACGTTTCGAGCTAGGTGTGGCTCATCTTCAGGACATAGCAATTCCTATGACAAGCTTACAGATGGGTGCGAGAAGAAATTTTGAAAAGGTTCAAGATAGAGGATCTTGGTATCTAGTAACCTTAGATGGATACATAGAACATTAGTAGTAGAGGAAGCTACTTCTCACACCAGTAAAAAATGTTTCAATACATAGAGTATGGAAGGAAGAGGGGGAATGATGTTCTACTTCCGAGGGAGTGACTGCAGAAGGTCCCGAGGTTTGACATGGTACGAAAGGAAGGAAATATTATTGATGGCTCTAGGATTTACTAAGAGTAAAGCAGATTCCAACCTTTTCTTTAAGGTTGAAGGAGAAAGACCAGTAATGCTCTTGTTATATGTCGATGACCTGTTCCTGACAAGAAAAGAGGAACTCATTAAAGATGCAAGAAGGGGACTTGCTGTCGAGTTCGAGTTAAAGGAATTTTTTATGATGCACTACTTTCTAGGCATGTAGGTGTGGAATAGCATGGATGGAATCTCCCTTGGACAAGGGAAGTATGCAGTGGAGATCCCGAAGACGTTCGAGATGATGGATTGCAAGGCCATGGCCACACCTATGGCATCGAACCTAAAGGTATGGAGTGATGCTTCATCAGAGATGGTTGATTACACAATGTATCGTCAGATGTTTTTTCATTGATGTTCCTGATGGATCAGAGACATGCTCACTTGGTTGCAAAACATGCAGTGAGGTACCTAAAGGGTACAATTGAGGATGGGCTCAAGTATGATATGAATTAGAAGAATAACCTACATGTTTATGTTGATTCATATTGGTATCTCCAATGAGAAGAAGAGAACCTTGGAATCCTTATTCAATTTGAGATCCAATATGCTTACTGGTTTGGCAGGATGGAGTCCTACAAGGTGCTGAGTATAGCTGAGGCAAAATATATTGCCACTTTCTTGGCTATTTGGGAGGTAGTATGTTTCTTTTGAAATATACTATTTGATTTGATTGATATGACTTGCATCTTTTCTGATGTAGAGAGGAGTAGTGAAGCTCTAGTTTGTGATCTAGATCGATATCTCTTGAAAGAGGGAGTTCTAGCATAGCCAATGAGATAGGTTGTCTGAGCGTAAAATACTGGAGAAGCTTGTAGGTTGCTCAGACGTAATCAGTCCTGTAGGTTTTCCTCATATGTAATCAGTCCTGGTGAAGCTTGCAGGTTATCCTTGGACGTAATCATCCCTAATGTTATACTATGCTAGAAATGGCCAAAGTGAAGTTTGAGTACTTCAGAGAGAAGCTTGGTGTTCGTCAGATCAAGGTTCCCTCCAATAAAAAGTGATGAGTCTGAGATCCTTTCTGACATGGTGGCAAGCTGGGGCTCCCATGGTCAAATGTAAGCACATATACTTTCCCTAGATGGTAGTAGGTGTGTCCTACCATGCCGATGGATGTAAGTGCAAAGCTTCTCCCCAGATGGTAGTAGGTGTGTCCTACCATGCCAACAGATGTAAGTGTAGATCCTTTCCCTAGATGGTAGTAGGTGTGTCCTACCATGATAATGAATGTAAGTGCAGAGCCTTTCCCCGGATGGTAGTAGGTGTGTCTTACCATGCCGACAGATGTAAGTGCAGAGCCTTTCCCCAGATGGTAGTAGGTGTGTCCTACCATGCTAGTGGATGTAAGTGCTGAGCCTTTCTGACATGGTGGTAGGATGGGCCTCCCATGGTCAAATGTAAGTGCAGATCCTTTCCCAGATGGTAGTAGGCATGTCATACCATGCCGGTGGATGTAAGTGCTAGGAGCCTTTCCTAGATGGTAGTAGGTGTGTCCTACCATGCCGGTGGATGTAAGTGTCGAGAGCCTTTCCCGGATGGTAGTAGGTGTGTCCTACCATGCTGGTGGATGTAAGTGCTAGGAGCCTTTCCCAGATGATAGTAGGTGTGTCCTACCATGCCGGTGGATATAAGTGCTGAGCCTTTCTGACATGGTGGCAGGCTGGGCCTCCCATGGTCGTATATAAGCATTGAATAAGATTAATACCTAGATGGAGGCTAGGCCTACAACCGACATGAAAAAGGGCTGGCTCTGTAGAGCTTACTATGATGAGTAGAATTGAGAGATAGCACCATTTTCTTGAGATAGCGGGAGCAGTGATGATCCAGCTTGATGATGATCTAGCTTTGATGATGATCCAACTTTGATGATGATCCAACTTTGATGATGATATAGTAATGAAGACTTGTGCTGATGAACTATTTTAAGAGAATAGCTTCCTAGTTAAGAGGCATTGTTGATGTATTTGTAACTTTAGAATGTATTCACTTGTATATTTTATATTGTACTTCATTGTACCCCGACAGAGATGTTTGTTCCTCCAATCGGGAGAGTCATTAATATAATAAATTCATGTAAAGTCATTGAGGTTAACCCTCCATTGTAATTCGGAGAAATAGTCCCCATAATTGAGTTGAGGTCAACCCTTCATTGTAAGTCGGGGAAATAGTCCCCATAGTTGAGGGGTATTAGGGCTATTAGACTCTCCTAGTGAGGTCGGCACTGTAAGAGTAAAATTCAAGTGGAAACAAAGTATAAATAGAGAGTGATACTCTCTATTTGAAACACCCACTCACTCAACTGTAGCACATTAGTGAGAGTGGAGGAGCTCGCACAAGTGAGAGAGAGAACAACTGTCGGAGATCATCTTTGTATCTTTGGGTTTTACTTTTTCTATTGGTGCTCATTCTATCTCTGAGGAAGTTGTGGGGTTGTATACTTTATGGTTTCCATGAGGAAAATTATTTGTGTCTCTTGTCCCTTGTGATTATTGTTGTGCATGCTATTCTCTCAGATAAGATCCTAGATCATATTGATTAAATGAAAAAATTCTAACAAAGGGGATGAGACTCTTAAGACAATTTTTTGTATCCATGCTTCGAGGTGTACAACCCATTCTTCACATACACCCAAATAAACTTATCAGGGATGACCACACATCTAATAAAGTTGTCTGTGAGAGAAAAGAGATAAGCATTCCAATCTGCCTTGTGATGGACTGGGAGGACCAAATCAACAATGCCTTTCCAACCCTACTTCTAGATCATGGAAGACCCTGGGTCATCTATCTGATCTAAATGATGTATACCTTGGTTGTGCAGAATTTGAGTGAGTGGTTGGGAAAAAATATGGTTGTTTTGACTCCTTATCCAGGGGTCATAACCAATACAAACCTAAGATCCATTTCCAATTTTCCATGCCAAACCATATTCTATGAGAGGTATATAGGATATCACAACTTTCCAAATGATAGATATCCCCTTTTTGCACCTGCTAGGTCTTTTGAACCAATCCAAAATAGAGTTTGAAGCAATATATTTATGGTAGATAACCTTTGTCAACATATTGTTGGTAGTAATAAGTATCCAACCCGGCTTCGCCATCAGGGATTTGGAAAATAGAGTATTGTTATTTAGATCCCAATGCCCCCCCCAAGATTTTGGTTGGGATAATATTTCCCATTTTACCCATGGAGTGACAAAGTGCTCATTTTTTCCAGACCACATGAACTTGTAAAACAATTTTATTAATTCGTTGAGGAAGCCCTTGGTAATTTAGGAAAGAGACATCCAATACATTGGTATAGATTCTAACACTAATTTTACTAGGACCAAAACATCCCACTCTGGAAAACCACCTGTGACACCAATTATTTATCCTTTTCTCCATCTTTGAAATCAACCATCTTTAGTCCTCCAATTTGTAGCAATTTGGTTTTAGTAAGAAGCAAAAATATTTGAGACCATTATCTAAAATATTCAAACCAAAATGGATAAGGGTAGAGTACCTATGGATATCAAAATCCTCCATAATTAATCACTACGGTGAGAGTGGATTTAGTTGAATTTACCACCATACCAGTGTCCTTTTCAAAAAGCTCCAGAATTTCAGTGAGTTTTTCAGCATCCCTCTCCGAGCCATCATAGAATAAAAGGATATCATTGAACACAAGGAGGTGAGTGATACTGCCCGATCTTGAAATTCTCAGTCCAAAATTTTTTCCCAATATATTTGCATTCAAGATAGCTCTGCTGAATCCTTCAAGGGGGGGCGAGGACATCCTTGTCTAAGGCCCCGCTCATCCTTGGAAAAAGGGGATGCAAAACCGTTGATTAAAACTACAAAATATGATGGTGTGATACAAATCATGACCCATTTAATGAAAGGATATTTGAAACCCATATGCGTCATGAGAAGGAGCAGGTAGATCCAACTATCTCTATCAAAACCCTTGGATAGGTCAATCTTTAAAACAACACCTTTCAATTTGTTGGTTTTGATGGAGTGGATTCCTTCCTGCGTTATGCCAATTACTTCATGAATCTAACGTCCTTCTAAAAAAATGAATTTTTCTTGAGAGACAACCTTTGACAAAACCTTCTTCAATCTTCTAGAAATAATTTTTGCTACCACTTTGTAAGTGATATTACACAGGGAGAGCGACCTGAAGTCCTCCAAAGTGGTAGGGAGATCCATTTTCAGTATAAGAGCTATGAAATTTGAGTTGAGTGAAGGGTGCCTGAACCCCTTGGTTCTATATTCTTCATCAAGAAGAAGCAAATCTCGAGCAATGGTGTCATAAAAATACAAGAAGAATTCCATAGTCCAACCATCAGGACCTGAACATTTATCTTTTTGGAAGCTGTGAAGGATATCCTTAAGCCCCTCTTCTGAAATATCCTTCGAGATATCTGGGTTGTCTTATGGTGTGATGAGGCCAAGGAATAATTGATCCATTCAAATGACCTCAACAATGGTGGCCCTGTTTTCATCCTTGAAGAGAGACTGGAAGTGGGAGATGCTCAAATTCGGAATTTCTTCAGATGAAGAGAAAAACTCATTCTGAATGTTTCTCTTTCCTATATAGTGTTTTTATTTTTCCTTCCCTTGGAAAAATATTGGAAAAAATTAGTGTTATCGTCGCCACATTCAATCCATATCGCTCTGATTTTAAGTCTCCAAACTTCCTCCAGGTCTTTTAAGAATTTTTTTTCTTACACTCTAGAGATCCATGCTGCTTCCTGATATCATGAGTGAGGAAACCACCTCCACAGAGTCTCGGGCCCTGTAAATTTCCTTCTCTACTAGCTTTATCTCCTAGTAGTCCCTTTCACTCTTGAGACAAGCCCATTCTTGGAGTTTCTTCTTTGTTCTTGATAAAATTTAAAGAAAATTTGTAGCAGTGTTGGTCCCCTCCTCAAGCTGGTAAGGGATCTAGTTTGATTGTATGAGATCCTTCACCTTCTCCTCTTTGATCCATACAAGACACACCTTAAAATATCTAGGAGTATTTTTAAATTTCCCTAAAAATTTGAGGCAAATAGGAAGATGATCAAACTCCCCATCCGAATCCACCCATTACCTGATTCCACAGTTTTTTTTAGAGAGTGGTTCAAAGATGAAAAAATGATCCATACTATTAGCAATTCATCATGGTTCTCCTATTTATCTAAATTGGCCTTATATTTAATGGTGCAACATCCAAGAGCTTGGAATCCAAGAGGAACTGGTTAAAATAATCAACAAGAGGGTCCACTCTGGATCTTGGTCCCCAGATTTCATGAGTTCCTAGAGTGAAGTTCATACCCCCCCTAAAATAAGGTTATCACTTTTAATAATAGAATTATTTTTTATCAAATTCTAGAAAGGGATGCAATCCTCACAAGGAAAATATATGTTGATGATAGTGAAGGTGTTGTTCAAATCCATGTGATAAACTTCCAAACCCAGTCTGAAGTCGAACACCCAATTTTTTTGACTTGAATGTTCTTTGGATTCCATCGAAGTGCCACACCCCTAGAGTGCCATTTGGCATCCAAGGTGATGAAGTCATAAAGTTTGAAATTTGTTTTCAGAAAAAAAACCTTCTTCTAGGCCTAAGGTTTCCTGGCGTAGTATAATATCAGGTTTATTAAGAGAGATCAACCTTCTCAATGTAAGTTTTTTGGGGACACTTGCCAAACATTGACGATTTAAGTAGAGGATTTTCATCGATAAAATCCTTCTAGGGTTTCCATTGCTCTAAGTGCCCCAACAATAGATTTTTGTTTACCATAGGCGAGCTCGTTCAAAGCTTGTGTCTGAGCTAAGGAGATAAAAGTTGGTCTTCCCCTTTTCCTTTAAATTAGACAAAATATGATTCTTCCCCAACTCTTGGATTTGGTAGTTGGCTTCTACTAAAGTTGGGACATTTCTCGATCTTAGATGAACTCGAATGGGTAATTTTTTTGAGTCATTGGTAGATGTACAATTCGAAGTGGAGGAAGGGATGGGGAGGTTAAGTGGAAGAGTAGTAGGCAGAACCCCACTGAGGTGATCCACGGTATTGTTTTATGAGAGATCGAGAGGGGCTGTAGATAAGGGGAGTGAATCCATAAAGTTTTTTTCTCAAAACATAAAGAAGATAATGAGTATTCCAAAGTAGAAATGTGTTTTAGGAGATGAATTTTCTTACCCAAAGAGGCTTGATCATCCACTGCTAGATGTTGGAGAGTTTGAACCTCTTCCTCTAGATGTATAGGAAGAACAACAATTGGATTGTTTTGATGAGGAACTACTCCTTCCACCCCTTCCAAACTAGGCCTGTTGAAATCATCATGTTCTTGCAAGATTACTCTAGCTTGATTCTCCTCCTCTCTTCTACCCGGATTTTGCAGTCCCTTGTTCTTCTTAAGATATCCATCTTCCACTATTCTTTTTCTAGGTCATTCAATAGCCTTGGTGAACTATATTTTGTTGGACACAATGGACACATTGAGAGGGGGTGAATCAGTGTGTCATCAATGAGTCATAAGCACAACATCACATCAAAAGAGATAGGAGAATATTTGGAATTTTGATATTTATTTATTGTACATGGGAGACAACAATATTCTCGATTATAATCAACACCAACTGGTGAAAAGAGAACCAACTCTCATAACAAGACCCAACCTGGTTTTCTTAGTTCCAACTAAGAAGCGCATGAGGAGTCCAATCCTCAAATGCAAGATTCTTCTTGCAAGCAATCATATGGCTCTACTACACAACCAACCTATGCTCTACACATTAATCTCTTCTCATCACTCTTCTGGTCAATATGCTCATTACTGCTGCTCATCATTGTTGCTCAGCACTGCTCCTCATCTTTGTTGCTCATCACTACTTCTCATCACCATTGCTCATCACTATTGGTCATCGCTAATGCTCATCACTACTACTCATATATGCTGCTGGTCATATGTTGAGTCACACTATATACTGATAATTCATTTCACTTCCATACAATGCTCATGTGCGTCATTGTACACCTCATCATACACAATTACTGAACAAGTAATTCTGCTATGGTTTCACTGAACATAAGGCATGCATTGTCATGCATCATCATCATAGGGTATGCATCCTCATCATCAAATATGTATGATCATCATTTCAATGTGCACCGTGTATGCATCATCAACATGAAGTATACATCATAGTGCATAGGATAGCATCATCACACTATGGTATGCATGCACATCATATTGTATGGGAGTGCATCAACATCATAGAGTGTACATCATTATCACATGCATTATCATCATAAAGTGTATCATATCATAGCATAAAGGTATGAAACATCATAATCATATCCTCCATAATGACTTCAAATATATATACCAATATATAGGCTCACATACTAAGATCAAAGATGAACTCTATCCATGAGAGACATGTGCCATCACAAGAGAAACCAAGAAGCATGAACCATACCATTTTTGAAGATCACACGATGAATAAATAGTGGGAAAACAAAAATAATCTCTATATCATGTCACCACATATCCCTTGTAACAATATTTGCAACAATCCAAGAATTTTGTAATTCCAATTCCGTATGAGAAAGTTATGCCAATTTTAGTGAAGATGCCCTAAATTTCTCCTCCACAAAGTTTCACTCTTTTCTCCAAGAGTTGCAAAAATACTGAGAGAATTGATGATGAACAATTGAAATGTTTGATATTCTATTTATTTAAGTTGTGGAGGAAATTTATTACCTCAAATTGGGCCGACATGCAATTCAAAATTACAAATAATTAAATTCTCTTTTGTTTGGTCGGCTAACCCAAAAAGGTGGGGTGCACCAACTTCAAAAATTCATATCTCTTCAATCGTAAGGACTTAGAAGATGCTCCACATATCAACATAAATGGATTGACAAGGAATATATCCCTATGATAGGTTTTTTTGCAAATTCTTGGTCTAATACCCTTAAATTATTCAATATGTTCAGGAGGTCAAAGACCCCACACATGAGGGCGCCAAAGACCATACCATCAACTACAAGAGTTTTAAAGTATTCTTCAAAGTATTCTTCAACATATCAAGGAACTTGCATGGGATCTACCTTCATCTACATCCTAATAGCCATATGACCACAAAGAGGACCATACATCACCATCAACAAGTTACCAAGTGTGTGGGTTCAAGACCCAATGCCCCACATGCAAGGGTTTCAAGGATTTTTTCAAAGATATCATATAAATTTTAAACAAGATACTTTCCATGGACTTCAATCCCATCACATAGGACTCCATCACCAAGTGATGAGGGCATCATGACCAAATATTCCATCCTATCAAAGGCTCCAACAATAATGGGCTTACAAACCATGATATGTATGGATTCCAAGACCCAAATCATTTCCAAATACACCATCAATGATCATATAGTGTCCAAGGGTCACCATGCCTCCATTTATGTAATACTCCCCTAATTAATAACTATTATTAATTCTATTGTAAAATACTTTATTGATTATTTTTATTATTTTTGACAAGAAGGTAAAAATAAAATAGTTTGTAATAAAACATTTTTATTTAATAAAATATGATGAAGGGAGACAAAAGTGGATATAGCCATTGAAGAGTGTTTGTTCACCCACAAGAGGAAAAATACAGGTGGGAAAAAACACTAAGTGAGAACTCAAGATGCAGGAGGCATCATCCCCAAAAAATAAGGTCTACACTCCTAGTTGAGTGCTAAAGAGCAGGAGGCTCATAAATGATCAAGTCCTAAGAAAAATACTATATATTAGTATGTCCATGAGTGGCAAGAGGCTAGCATTGGACATGGATTAACATTTGTAAAATTCAAGAGATGGCGCATTGAAATATTTTTCTCTTGTGGTTCAGTGAACATGATCGAAGGTTCTAGAGTAAGTAATTTGGCTTCTCTGGGGTTGGTTAGGAGGAACAAATTCTCCACTTTTGTTTTCCTAGAGTTGGTGTCAGGTTCCTACTCTGTTTCCTTATGATTGATTTTAGTTGTAGTGGAATGTAAATTTTAATGTTGAATTGCAGTTATACTTCCAGGAAGTAGTGTTTATGCATTTTTTTAGAAAACTTATCCATGTTTTTCGGTAGTATATCAGATCTATACAATGTTATATTGATTCCTAACGCATCTAATTATATTGGGCATCCATACCCGCCTCAAGGATTGTTAGTAATGTTATTGGTGTAGAAATTAGTATTTCATTCCGAGCATAACTATTTAGGTCTGACTGTTGTTGATTTGTTATGGTTTCAAATCCAATACTTGAATGATTTAGAATTTTAGATTTTGCACCAAATGAATTGAATCCTATGTTTTTGGAACTGTTTGGGATATTCCCACTGTGTATTTCCTATCTGTATCAAATTTTATAAATATTCCTAATTAATTCTGCTTCTCGAATTTAGATAGCTGATTGAAATGATAATGATGGTTTATGGTATAGATCCGTATTATTCAATATTGAAATTGAAATTCAATTACATAGAGAAAACCTTAATTTACTGTTTAAACCCATAACTAACTTAGTGTCGTTTAGATTCATGACTGTTAAATCATGTACAAGGTGAGGAAATCAAGAAAGGTTACAAGCATTAAGTAAATCTTCATATCTAATTGAATATGCATTTTTAAAGAATTGATCCACAAGGTCAATTGTTGATCCCCAAAGAAAATTAGAGCGATGAATGAGATCCAAGCCGTAAGGAGATCAATGGTTCACAGGAGTTGCAGAAGGACAAATTGTGGAATCCCAGTTTGAAAAAGTTTGATGGTGCACCTATAATCCGCAATCCACATTGCAGAAGGTGTTGATCCACAAAGAAACTATATCAACGGTCGAGATCGAATCTGCAAGAAGGTCAATGGCTGATAGGAGTTGCAAAAGGTTGAATGCAGAACGATAATTGTGTAGGCTAAAGTGTAAAACCTACAATCCATAATCCGCATTGCGGAAAGCGGAAATCCAAAATTTAAGCCATAAAATAATTTAAGGGTTTCCACAATCCACAATGCACATTGCGGAAATAAGAAAGTGGAAAGTTAATTTGTAAAATAATTTAAGGGTTTGCACAGTCTCCAATCCGCATTGCAGAAAGAGGAAAGTAGAAATCTAATCCATAAAATAATTTAAGGGTTTCCGCAACCCGCAATCTACATTATGAAAGGGTAAGGTTGTAATGGATTATGCGTTTTATGCAATCCACAATCTTCCTTGCAGAAGGGTAATGCTATAACGAAGTTAAGCATTCCACAATACGCAATCCGCATTGAGGAAAAAGAGTTGCGGAAGGAAAGGTCTGTTGCTAAAGGACTGTTGTGAAAGGATTTTAAGCTTAAGTTTTGGAACCTGACTAATTACAGGAAGAAAGAAAAATATTTAAGGACTACCCTTCCCAGTGATTCCTTATATTTTGTGATGTTTAGTGTATCATCTGTAAATTCTAGGAATCCATAAGGCGGGTTTGAAATAAACACGAACTCCATGGTTATATATTTATAACAGAGAATGAATAAATGGTTTGACTTATGGCATATATTGCAAGTGTTCGTAATTGTTTGTATAGGAAATTTAGTAGGGTATATGGGTATGCTACAAAGAGTTCAAGATTGCCCTGTTACAATTAGGGACTTTAACACTGTGTTTGTGGATATATGCTATAGAAGAATTAATTTTTTTATGGTATTTTGAGGTATGTCACATATGGTATCAAAGCACAGTTACAACACTAGGCTTGAATAGGTTTAACACCAAAGCTGCTACAACAAAAAACTAACTTCAATTTTATTTTGGTTAAATTCTCTTATAACCAACAAAGAGAAGAATAACTATGTTTTGCAGGAAACATGACAGATGCAGAGATGTCTACATAAGAGGAACGTTTCCCAGAAGATCCTTTAAATAAACAAGAGGGTAACTTAAGGGATGAATAATTTTGCGTAGATCTAAATGATAGTGAGGATAACAAATCTGAATTAAAACAAACTGTTAAAAATTTAAGCTATGAACTGGGAAAGGTTAAGGAAGATAACGTGCGGATTCTAAAGGCTCAAGAAGAACTAAATGCTATTATGTTAGCCAATATCCATAATGATGATAATGGAAAAAGTAAATAATATGAACATGAAATGCCTAAAACTGCACCTTACAAACATAAGGGCAGAAAGATGGAATTTTCCAGCCATAAAATTGACACTTCAAGTGAAGAGTCGGTTAAACAACATAGGAAACAACAAGAGTCAAGCGAAAGAAGTGATGAGAATAAAAAGAAAAAGAAATACATAACATATGAAGAAATCTCTGGGGAGTTTAAGAAAATTAAACCACCCATGTTTAATGGGGAAAAGGAAGAGGCCTGGTTGTCCGGAATGAAAATGTATTTTCAAATATTTAACTACTCAAATGAGTTAAAGGATAAAATGGCCATCTATAATATGACCAGGAAGGAATATATATGGCGGAAATACATAAAGAAGGCTAAAGGGATACAATAGAGATATGTAAGTTGGAAAACATTTAAGAAACTCTTTAAAAGAAAGTACTTATCATAACAATATTATGAAGAAAAAGCAAAAGAATTTTATGAACTAAGGCTAGGAGCCATTACAATGAAAGAAATTTGTAGTGAGTTCTTAATCCTAATTCATTATGTTCCCTATATAATTAATGAGAAACCTATGATTCAGTGGTTCTTCAATTGTTTTCCCATAATTTTCAAAGAACATATTGAGTATGACAATCCGAAAATGCTAGAGGAAGCGACGGGGAAGGAAAACTTATGTTATGAGCAAAACAAGAATAAAAGGGAAAGCATACCAGCTAGAAAAAATCAAAGAACAAATAAATCTTATCCCCGAAAAAAGAAAATTAAGTTCCATTAACATACGGAAAATAACTATAGAGGGTATAAGAGTAATAATCACAAAAGCTTTAAAACCCAAGAATATGCAATAAAAGAACCTACAACTGTTCTTAATAAAAACCCAGCACAAAAAGAACTCTTAAAATGTAGGGAGTGTGGAGGGACACAATCTTTAAAGAATGTCTAGCAAGGAAAAAGAAATTTAATGTTCATTCTATCTAAGAAGCAGTCATAGTTGGGGACATGGACATGAGGATGCCCAGGATCTGCGTTGCATTGGAAAATCGGCAAGCAGACCACCAGACTTCAATGATTGAAATTGAAGGTATGATAAAAAATCATCCTATCTCTATTTTAATTGATCCAGGTGAAATATTGAGCTATATATCACCTAGAATAGTTCAATTATGCAATTTGGTGCCTAAAAAGTTTGACAAATCATGGCTAGTACAGTTAGACACATGTACAAAATAGAAAGTTACTAGTCTTGTTAGAAATTGTAAAGTGATGATGAATGATTTTCTTACACATGTTAATGTAAATATTTTGCCTTTAGTATTCTATGAATTATTAATAGGAATGGATTGGCTAGAGGGAACATAAATTTGTGTTAAATTGTTTTGATAAAACTTTTACTTGTACTAATGATAATGAAAACAATATAAAAGTTAAAGGGGTCCCTAGGATGGTGACCCTTCGAGAAATATCTGCATTACAAATGAAAAGATTAGTAAGAAAATGATGTATAGTGTTTGCAGTCTATATAATGAATGGTAATGAAATGATTAAAAAATTAAAATAGAAGACATGCCAGTATTGAATGAGTTTGAAGACATATTTCCGGAAGAAGTCCTTAGACTTCCACCGAAAAGAGATATTGACGTCACAATTGATCCGATACCCGGAGTGGTACCAACATCGAAAGATCCATATTGAATGAATATAATAGAATTTACAAAGATAAAATCACAACTATAAGAACTAATAGATAAAAAGTACATTCTACCAAGTGTCTCTCCCTGGGGAGCACTGGTCTTGTTTGTGAAAAAGAAGGATGGAACCTTAAGATTATGTATAGACTACTAATAGTTAGATAAAATGGCCATTAAAAACCATTACCCACTCCCCCGGATAGATGATCTATTTGATCAATTCTACAGAGCAACTATCTTCTCAAAGATAGACTTAATGCCTTTTGGGTTGACAAATGCACTTGCTGCATTTATGTTTTTAATGAACAATATCTTAAGCAACTACCTATATAAGTCTGTGGTTTCCTTCATTGACGACATACTAATCTACTCTAAGAATGAACAAGAACATAAAGAACACTTAATAATAGTTTTGAAAGTACTAAGATAACAACAAATTTATGCAAAATTATGTATATGTTATTTATTTAAAGATAAGATTCAGTACCTCGGACACATATTGTCCAAGGATGGAATCTCAGCTGAACCATAACAGGTAAAGGCCATCATGGAATGGTCGGTTCCTAAAAATGTATATGACATCAGATCATTTATGGGAATTATTGGATACTACAAGAAATTCATAGAAGGATTTTCTAAGATTGCCTACCATGTAACTTCCTTACAAAACAAAGGAAAAAGGTTCGAATGGACTAAAAAATGCATGGAAATCTTTAACAAACTAAAACACCTATTAACTACTGCCTTGATATTAAATATTGTTGTTCCATTCAAGGATTTGATTGTATGTACCGACGCTTGCAAAGAAGGGTTAGGCGAAGTTTTATTAGAAGAAAATTATGTTGTGGATTATGAATCCAAGAAATTAAAAGAACATGAGAAAACATATTCAACACATGATTTAGAGCTTGATTCTATAATCCATTCCTTAAAAATGTGGCAACATTATCTAATTGGAAGGAATTTTTTACCTATGTTAGATAACATAAGTCTTAAATATTTATTTGACCAACAAAACGTGAATGCAAGACAAGTCAAATGGCTGTCCTTTTTAAGAAAATATGATTTCAAAATAAAACATATAAAAGGAAAAGAGAATAAAGTGGCAGACGCTCTAAGTCGTCATGCAAATTTACTATTTTCAAGTAGCAGCTACAAATCTGATTTAGAAAATTGGATTTTAAGTGCTGAAAATTCTGATAGGGAATATCATATTTTGAAAGAAAATGCTGCTAAAAATGAACAAAATCAAGTAAAAACAGATTTCAACATAAACCAACAAGGACTGTGGCTACATAAAAATAGGCTATATATACCAAACATAACATAAATTAAATTTATAGCTATGGACGAACTACATAAAATACCATATTCAGGGCATTCAGGTTATTAGAAAATGATCACTATGATCAGAAAGGATTTCTTTTAGCCAAATATGAAGAAAGAGGTGGATGAATACTTTTGTAGCTGTCTGGAATGTCAACAAGTTAAGACCAAGAATCAGTATCCCACATGATTGTTGCAGCCACTACCTATTCCTTAATGAAAGTGGGAGACAATGAGTATGGACTTCATCACTGGACTACCCAAAAAATTCAGACAACATGATTCCATCATGGTTGTGGTTGACAAATTAAGTAAATCTTCTCATTGTATACCTTCTAAATATACCTATAAAGCTGTTAACATTGCAGATATATTCATGAAAGAAATATTCCCGCTACATGGTGTATCGAAGGTAATAGTCTCAAATAGAGACACAAAGTTTACAGACGACTTCTGGAAATCCTTGTTCAAAGGTTTGGGCACACAGTTAAATTTCAGTACTGCATATCATCCACAAACAAATGGGAAGACTGAAAGAGTAAATAAGGTCTTAAAGGACATGCTAAGGATATATGTCATGGACAAACCAGGTAAATGGGAAGATTACATGTACTTAGTTGAATTTGCATATAATAATATTTTTCAAGTTTCTACAGGAATGAGTCCATTTGAAATATTATATGGGAGTAAGTGTAATACTCCAATTTCATGGATTAGCCCCATTGATAGATATTAATGTTAGGACATGAAATATTAAAAGACATGGAAATAACCATGAAACAGGTACAACAAAACTTGAAGGCTGCCCAAGACAGGAAGAAACGTTATGCTGACTTAAAATTAACTTCTGGAGAGTTCAAGGTGGGTGATCATGTGTACAGAAAGGTAAAGCCCAAGAAAATTACCTTGAGATTGGGAAAGTATAAGAAATTGGCACCCAGGTATTGTGAGACATTTGAAATTCTAGCTAAAGTAGGGTCAGTTTCATACCAGTTATCCCTACCACCCAATATTAAAGTGCATAATGTGTTTCACGTTTCTATATTGAAAAGGTATGTACATGATGGTTCTCATGTGATTGACTGGAATGTAATCTAGGTGGGACCCCAGGGAGAGTTTCAAGTGGGACCAGAGCACATTATCAACAGGAGATAACTTTTGCTCCGAAGCCATACCATTAGACAGGTAAAGGTGCAATGGAAGCACCTCAGTCCAGAAGAAGCTACTTGGGAACTGGAAAGTAATATGCAGGAGGCATATCTAGACTTATTCCAAGAAGCTGGAATGGAAGAATAAAAAAAAAGTTATAACACCGAGGACGGTGTTATATTTTAAGGGGAGGTGTATGTAATACCCCCTGAATTAATAACTATTATTAATTCCGTTAGAAAATACTTTATTGATTATTTTTATTATTTTTGATAGGAAGGTAAAATATAAAACAGTTTTTGATAAAAACATGTTTATTTAATAAAATATGTTGAAAGAAGACAAAAGTGGATATAGATGTTGAAGAGTGTTTGTTGACCCACAAGAGGAAAAATACAAGTGGTAAAAACCATTGAGTGAGAACTCAAGATCCATGAGGCATCAAACCCAAAAAATCAGGTCTGCACTCCTAGTTGAGTGCTAAAGAGTAGGAGGCTTATAAATGACCAAGTCCTAGGAAAAATACTATATATTAGTATGTCCATGAGCAGTAGGAGGCTAGAATTAGACATGGATTAACATTTGTAAAATGAAAGATATGGCGCATTGAAATATTTTTCTCTTGTGGTTCAGTGAACAGGATCAGAGTTCTAAAGCAAGTAAGTTGGCTGCTCCGGGAGTTGGTTGGGAGGAACAACTTCTCCACTTTTGTTTTCCCAGAATTAGTGCCAGGTTCCTACTATGTTTTCTTATGATTTATTTTAGTTGCAATGGAATGTGAATTTTAATGTTGAATTGCAATTATACTTCTAGGAAGTAGTGTTTATGCATTTTTGTAGAAAAATTATCCATGTTTTTCAGTTGTATATCATATCTGTACAATGTTAGATTAATTCCTAACATATCTAAGATCGGGCATCCAAACCCGCCTTAAGGATTGGTAGTAATGTTATTGCTATAGAAATTAGTATTTTGTTTTGAGTATAACTATTTAGGTCTGACTATTGCTGATTTGTTATGGTTTCGAATCCAATACTTGAATGATTTAGAATTTATGATTTTGCACCAAATGAATTGAATCCTCTATTTTAGGATCTGTTTCAGATATTCCCACTATGTATTTCCTGTCTGTATCAAATTCTATAAATCTTCCTTAATTCAGATTCTCGAATTTAGAATGTCATCTGAAATGATAATGGTGGTTTATGGTATAGATCCATATTATTCAATATTGAAATTGAAATCCAACTACATAGATAAAACCTTAATTTATTGTTTAAACCCATAACAAACTTAGTTTCATTTAGATTCACAACTGTTAAATCATGTACAAGGTGATGTAATTGAGAAAGGTTACGTGCATTAACCAAATCTTTAGATATAATTAACTTATAGTAAAACAAAACCCCAATTCAAACTAAAACCCCATGAATATGCATTGTTAAAGAATTGATCCGCATGGTTAATTGTTGATCTACAAAGAAAATTAGATCGACATATAAGATCTAAGCTACAAGGATATTGATGGCTCATAGGAATTGTGGGATCCCAGTTCGAAAAAGTTGGATGGTGCACCCACAATCTGCAATCCGCATTGCGAAAGGTGTTGATCCGCAAAGAAATTAGATCAATGGTCAGGATCAAAGCCGTAAGAAGATCAATGGCTAATAGGAGTTGCAGAAGGTTGAATGCGAAATGATATTTTTGTAGGTTTAGGTGTAAAACCCACAATCTGCAATCCGCATTGAGGAAAGAGGAAAGTTAATCCATAAAATAATTTAAGGTTTTCTGCAATCCGCAATTTGCATTGCAGAAAGTGAAAAGCCGAAAGTTAATCATTAAAATAATTTAAGGTTTTCAGCAACCTACAATCTGCATTGCAGAAAGAGGAAAGTGGAAATTTAATCCGTAAAAGAATTTAAGGGTTTCCACAACCTACAATCCGCATTATGCAAGCATAATTGCAAAAAGGGTAAAGTTGTAATGGATTATGTGTTTTCTGCAATCCACAACCCGCCTTATGAAAGAAGGAATGCAGAAGGGTAATATTATAGCGAAGTTAAGCATTCTGCAATCCGCAATATGCATTGCAGAAGCAGAGTTGTGGAAGCAAAGATCCGTTGAGGAAGGACTGCTACGGAAGGATTTTAATCATAAATTTTGGAACCCAACCAGTTATAGGAAGAAAGATAAATCCTTAAGGACTACCCTTCCCAATGATTCCTTATATTTTGTGATGTTTAGGGTATCATCTGTAAATTCGAGGAATCCATAAGGAGGGTTTGTAATAAACATGAATTCCAAGGTTATATATTTATAACAAAGAATGAATCAATGGTCTGACTTATATTGGCATATATTTCGAGTGTTCGTAATTGTTTGTATAGGAAATTTACTAGGGTATATGGGTATGTTACAAAGAGTTCAATATTTCCCTGTTACAGTTAGGGACTTTAACACTGTGTCTGTGGATATATGCTATAGAATATACTTTTATGGTATTTTGAGGTATGTTACATATGGTATCAGATTACGATTACATCACTAGGCTTGAATCGACTCAACACTAAAGCTGTTACAACATAAAACTACAATTTTATTTTGGTTAAATTCTCTTATAAACAACAAAGAGAAGAACAACTATGTTTTGCAGGAAACATGACAAATGTAGAGATGTCTGTAGAAGAGGAATGTCGCCCAGAAAATCCTTTAAATAACCAGGAGGGTAACTTAAGGGATGTAGAATTTTGGGTAGATCTAAATGGAAGTCAGGATAATAAATCTAAACTAAAACAATCTGTTAATGAGTTAAGATCTAAACTGAGAAAGGTTAAGGAAGACAACGAGTGAATTCTAAAGGCTCAAGAAGAACTAAATTCTATTTTGTTAGCCAAGATCCATAATAATTGTAAATGAAAAAGTAAAGAATCTGAACATGAAATGCCTAAAACTGCACCTTACAAATGTAAGGGCAGAAAGCTGGAATTTTCTAGCCATAAAATTGACACTTCAAGTGAAGAGTCAGTTAAACACCATAGGAAACAACAAGAGTCAAGCAAAAGCAGTGACAAGAATAAAAAGAAAAAGAAATACAAACCCTATGAAGAAATCTCTGGGGAGTTTAAGAAAATTAAACCACCCATGTTTAATGGGGAAATTGAGAAGGGAGAAGAGGCTAAGGCTTTGTTGTTCAGAATGAAAAAGTATTTTCAAATATATAACTACTCAGATGAGTTAAAGGCTAGAATTTCCATTTATAATATGACCGAGAATAAAGATATATGGTGGCAAGACATAAAGAAGGTTAAATGGATAAAAGATAGATATGTAACTTGGAAAACATTTAAGAAACTCTTTAAAAGAAAGTAATTATCAAAACAATATTATGAAGAAAAAGAAAAAGAATTTTATGAACTAAGGCTAGGGGCCATGACAATGAAATAACTCTGCCTTAATTTCTTAAGCCTATGTCATTATGTTCCATATATAATTGATGAGAAACCTAAGATTCAACGGTTCCTCAGTTGTTTTCACATCATGTTCAAAGAACAGATTGAGTATGACAATCCGAAGGTGCTAGAGGAAGCTATGAGGAAGGAAAACTTTTGTTATGACCAAAACAATAATAAAAGGGAAAGATACTAGCTTGGAAAAATCAAAGACCAAATAATTTTGATCCCTCAAAAAAGAAAAATAAGTTCCATGAACACATGGGAAATAACTACATAGGGTATCATGGTAATAATTACAAAATATTTAAACCCCAATACTCTACAATAAAATAACCCGCAATTGTTCTTAATAGAAACCCAACACAAAAAAACCCTTGAAATGTTGGGAGTGTGGAGGGCCACACTACTTTAAAGACTGTCCAGCAAGGAAAAATAATTTAACGTTCATTCTATACATGAAGCTGTCACAGTTGGGGACATGGCCAGGAGCATGCCAAGGATCTACGCAACATTGGAAAATCAACAAGCAGACAACCATAATTATATGGTTGAAATTGAAGGTATGATAAACAATTAACATGTCTCTATTTTAATTGATCTAGGTGCAATCCTGAGCTATATATCACCTAGAATAGTTGATTTATGCAATTTGGTACTTGAAAAGTTTGATAAATCATGGATAGTACAATTAGCCACATTTACGAAACGGAAAGTTACTCGTCTTGTTAGAAATTGTAAAGTGATTATGAATGATTTTCTTAGGCATGTTAATGTAAATATTCTATGTTTAGGATCCTACGACTTATTAATAAGAATGGATTGGCTAGAGGAACATAAATTTGTGTTAAATTGTTTTGGTAAAACCTTTACTTGTACTAATGATAATGGAAACATTATAAAAGTTAAAGGGGTCCCTGGGAAGGTGTCCATCCGAGAAATATCTACATTACAAATGAAAAGATCAGTAAGAAAAGGATGTAAATTGTTTGCAGTCTATACAATGAATGGTAATGAAAACCATAACAAACTTAAACTAGAAGACATACCAGTATTGAAAGAGTTTGAAGACATCTTTCTAGAAGAAGTCCCTGGACATCCTTCAAAAAGAGATATTGACTTCATAATCAATCTGATACCTGGAGCAGCACCAACATCAAAAGATACATATCAAATGAATATAATAGAACTTACAGTGCTAAACTCACAACTACAAGAACTAGTTGATAAAAAGTACATTCGATAAAGTGTCTCTCCCTAGGGAGCACCGGTCTTGTTTGTGAAAATGAAGGATGGAACCGTAATATTATGTATAGATTACCGACAGTTAAATAAAATGACCATTTAAAACCATTACCCACTCCCTCAAATAGATGATCTATTTGATCAATTCTGGGGAGCAACTATATTCTCAAAGATAGACTTAAGGTCGGGTTACCATTAAGTATGAAGAAGAGATTAAGAGATATTTAAAACATCATTTAGGACCCGTTACGGTCACTATGAGTTTGTCGTAATTGCTTTTGGGTTGACAAACACACTTGTTGCATTTATGTGTTTAATGAACAATATATTAAGAAAATACCTAGATAAGTTTGTGGTTGTCTTCATTGAGGACATACTAATCTACTCTAAGAATGAACAAGAACATAAAGAACATTTAAGAATAGTTTTGCAAGTACTAAGAGAAAAACAACTTTATGCAAAATTCAGTAAATGTGATTTCTTTAAAGATAAGATTCAGTACCTTAGACATGTAGTGTCCAAGGATGGTATCTCAGTTGATCCAGATAAGGTAAAGGCCATCATGGAATGGCTGGTTCCTAAAAATGTATCTGATATCATATCATTTATGGGAATTACTAGATTCTACAGGAAGTTCATAGAAGGATTTTCTAAGATTTCCTACCCCATAACTTCCTTACAAAAGAAAGGAAAACGGTTCGAATGGACTAAAAAATGTATTGAAATCTTTAACAAACTAAAACACCCATTAAATAATGCCCTGATCTTAAATATTATTGATCCATTCAAGGATTTTTTTGTATCATACCAACACTTGCAAAGAAGGGTTAGGAGGATTTTTATTACAAGAAAATTATGTTGTGGTTTATGAATCCAGGAAATTAAAAGAACACTAGAAAAACTATGTAACACATGATTTAGAGCTTGCTTCTATAATCCATGCCTTAAAAATGTGGCGACATTATCTAATTGGAAGGGAAATTTTACTTATGTCAGATAACATAATTCTTAAATATTTATTTGACCAACAAAAATTGAATGCGAGATAGGCTAGATGGTTTTCCTTTTCAGGAGAATATGATTTCAAAACCAAACATATGAAAGGAAAAGAGAATAAAGTGGCAGACGCTATAAGTCGTCATGCAAATTTACTATTTGCAAGTAGTATCTACGAATCTGATTTAGAAAATCGAATTTTAAGTGTTGAGAATTATGATAGGAAATATCATATTTTGAAAGAAAAGACTGTTAAAAATGAACAAAATTAAGTAAAAATGGATTTCAGCATAAACCAACAAGGACTATTGCTACATAAAAATAAGTTGTATATACCGTACATAAAAAAATTAAACTTACAGTTATGGATGAACTACATAAAATACCATATCAAGGCATCCGGGTTATCAGAAGGTGATCACTATGATTTATTTTGACCAATTATGAAGAAAGAGGTGGATGAATACTTAGCTTGTTGTCTGGAATTCCAACAAGTTAAGGTAGTGCATCATCATCCCGCAAGATTGTTGTAGTCACTACCCATTCCAGAATGGAAGTGGGAGACAATCGATATGGAATTCATCATTGGACTGCTCAAATATTTCAGAAAACATGATCCATCATGGTTGTGGTTGAAAAATTAAGTAAATATGCTCATTTTATACCTATTAAATCTACCTATAAAGATGTTAACATTGAATATACTTTCATGAAAGAAATATTCAGGCTACACGGTGTACCAAAGCTAAAGTCTCAGATAGAGATGCAAAGTTTACAAGTAACTTATGGAAATCCTTGTTCAAAGGTTTTGACACACAATTAAATTTTAGTACTGCATATCATCCACAAATGGATGGGAAGACTAAAAGAGTAAATCAAGTCTAAGAGGACATGCTAAGGATGTATGTCATGGACAAAGTAGGTAAATGGAAATATTACCTACACTTAGTTAAATTTGCATATAATAATATTTTTCAAGTTTATGTAGCAATGGGTCCGTTTGAAATATTATATGGGCGTAAGTGTAATAATACAATTTCATGGAGTACCCCATTTGATAGATTAATGTTAGGACCTAACTTATTAAGGGATATGGAACTAACTGTGAAACAGGTACAAAGAAACTTGAAGGCTTCCCAATACAGGCAGAAAAGTTATGCCGACTTAAAAATAACTCCTAGAGAGTTTTAGGTGGGTGATCATGTGTACATAAAGGTAAATCCCAATAAAAGTACCTTGATATTGGGAAAGTATAATAAATTGGCACCCATGTATTGCGAGCCATTTGAAATTATAGCTAAAGTAGGTTTGGTTGCATACCAGTTAGCCCTACCACCCAATATTAAAGTGCACAATGTGTTTCACGTTTCTATGTTGAAAAGGTATGTACATGATGTTTCTCATGTGATTGGTTGGAATGTAATGCAACTGGAACCCGAGGGAGAGCTCCAAGTGGGACTGGAGTGCATTCTATATAGGAGAGAACTTTTACTCCAGAACCGTACCGTCAGACAGGTAAAGGTTCAATGGAAGCACCTTAGTCTGGAAGAAGCTATTTGGGAGCTGGAAATTAATATGCAGGAGGCATATTCAGACTCGTTCCAAGAAGTTGAAATGGAAGCATAAAAAAAAGTTATAACAATGATAATGGTGTTATGTTTTAAGGGGAGGTGTATGTAATACCGCATGAATTAATAACTATTATTAATTCTGTTGAAAAATACTTTATTGATTATTTTTATTATTTTTTACAGGAATGTCAAAAATAAAATTGTTTGTAATAATTTTTATTTTATTTAATAAAATATGTTGAAGGGAGACAAAAGTTGATATAGTTGTTGAAGACTATTTGTTGACCCACAAGAGGAAAAATATAAGTGGAAAAAACCATTGAGTGAGAACTCAATATGTAGGAGGAATCATCCCAAAATATTTAGGTCTGTACTCCTAGTTGAGTGATAAAGAGCAGGAGGCTCATAAATGACCAAGTCCTAGGAAAAGTACTATATATTAGTATGTCCATGAGAAACAGGAGGCTAGCATTGGACAAGGATTGAAATCTATAAAATCAAAGAGATGGCGTATTGAAATAATTTTCTCTTGCAGTTCAACGAACAAGCTCGGGGGTTCTGAAGCAAGTAATTTGGCTGCTCTAGGAGTTGATTGGGAGAAACAACTTCTCTACTTTTGTTTTCCCAGAATTTGTTCCAGGTTACTACTTTGTTTTCTTATGATTGATTTTAGTTGCAGTGGAATGTGAATTTTAATGTTGAATTGTAGTTATACTTCCAGGAAGTAGTGTTTATGCATTTTCGCAAAACAATTATCCATGTTTTTCGGTAGTATACCAAATATGTAAAATGTTAGATTAATTCCTAACGCATCTAAGATCAAGCATCCATACCCGCCTTAAGGATTGCTAGTAATCTTAATGCTGTAGCAATTAGTATCTCGTTATGAGCATAACTATTTAGGTCTGACTGTGCTAATCTGATATGGTTCAAATCCAATACTTGAATGATTTAGAATTTATTATTTTGCACCAAGTGAATTGAATCCTTCGTTTTTAGAACTGTTTTGGATATTCCCACTTTGTATTTCTTGTTTGTATCAAATTCTATAAATCTTCCTTAATTTTTCTTCTCGAATTTAGAATGCGGACTGAAATGATAATGTTAGTTTATGGTATAGATCAGCATTATTCAATATTGAAATTGAAATCCAATTACATAGATAAAACCTTAATTTACAGTTTAAACCCATAACCAACTTAGTGTCATTTAGATTCACGACTGTTAAATCATGTACAATGCGAAATAAATTAAGAAAGATTATAGGCATTAAGTAAATCTTCATATCTACTTAACTTACAATAAAACAAAACCCTAATTCAAACAAAAACCCCTTGAATCCAAATTGTTAAAGAATTGATTTGCAAGGTTAATTGTTGATCCGCAAAGAAAATCAGATCGATGGCTGAGATCTGAGGTGCAAGGAGATCGACGGTTCACCGGAATTGCAGAAGGCCAAATTTGGAAAGCCCATTTTGGAAAAGTTAGATGGCACATCCACAATCCACAATCCACATTGAAGAAGGTGTTGATCCATAAAGTAACTAGATCAATGGTCAGTATGGAAGCCACAAGAAGATACGACTGACAGGAGTTGTGAAAGGTTGAATGCAAAACGATAATTTTGTAGGTTAAAGTGTAAAACCGGCAATCCGCAATTTGCATTGCGGAAAGCGAAAAGAGGAATGTTAATCCATAAAGTAATTTGAGGGTTTCCATAATCCATAATATGCATTGTGGAAAGTGGAAAATGGAAATTTAATCCGTAAATAAATTTAAGGGTTTTCACAATCCACAATCATCATTACAGAAAGAGGAATGAGGAAAGTTAATCCGTAAAAGAATTTAAGGGTTTTCGCAACCCACAATCCGCATTGCAGAAGCAGTGTTGCGGAAGGGTAAATATGTAATTGATTATGTGTTTTCCACAATCCGCACTATTCCTAGTTGAATGAGGATTGCATAAGGGTAATGTTATAGCAAAGTTAAGCATTCCGTAATCCGCATTACAGAAACATAGTTGCAGAAGGAAAGGTCCGTTGTGGAAGGACTGCTACAGAAGGGTTTTAAGCTTAAGCTTTTGAACCCGACTAGTTACAGAAAGAAAGATAAATATTTAAGGACTACCCTTCCCAGTGATTCCTTATATTTTGTGATGTTTAGGGTATCATCTATAAAGTCAAGGAATCCATAAGGAGGGTTTGCAATAAACATGAAGTCCATGGTTATATATTTATAAAAAAGAATGAATAAATGGTCTGACTTATGGCATTTATTGCAAGTGTTAGTAATTGTTTGTATAGGTAATTTAGTAGGTTATATGGGTATGTTACAAATATTTCAATATTTCCCTATTCTAGTTAGGGACATTAACATTGTGTCTGTGGATATATGCTATAGAAGAATTTTTTTTATGGTATTTTGAGGTATGTTACAATTTATGTGGGTTCTAAACTTTCTCATACATAATGACCATCTCCAAGGGTTCCATGACCCCAATAAGGGATACATGGGAATCAAGATCTTCATTAAGGGTTCCAAGTCTTCATCAAGTCATTACTGACCACATCATCACCTTTAAGGGGACAAGGACCATTAAGCCATAAAAAATGGGTCCAAGGGATTCTTTAGGGCTTCTTCATTAAGAAAGGGTCTTCATAGGATTCTTCAACCAACTCAACCACACCAAGAGACATCCAAGGGTCAAAATCCATCATGACATCACTTGTGGGGTTGCTATACCTTCTCCTGGGGTACCGTGACACCATCACAACATGAATGAACACATAATGGGTCATTAATGTTTCTCCAACCCATATGGGGATTCACCATCATCCATAAAGGCTCTAGCACCATCTACAGGGTCTTCAACACCATTAATAGGGTCTTCAACATCTTCAGCAAGGTGGTGGCTACAAGATCCAACCTTGTGGATACAAGGACATTGTCAACTAGGTACAAGGTGCATAAGGCACAAAACCACTCTATAAGGAGTTCAAGTAACTGCAAGTAGGACTTGGTGGAATCAATGACAACCTATGGGGCTACTGCAAGTCCATGTTTGCATCAATGACAATTTCATAGACAATATCCCCCTTTTTCATTGATGACAACAACGCATGCTCCGCCTATGAGCGTGGTCCCCTTTTGTCTTCATCTCTCCCCCTTTGTCATTAATGGAAAAGGGTGTCCACATACCTATATCTAAAATCACTGATCACTTATAATTTCTCCCCCTGTCAATATGCACGATCCTAGGACCTGTCTATATGCCTGGAATAGTCATCCTTTATCCTTTGAGTTCATCCTCTAGACTCATGAACTCAAGGTGTGCTAAGGTATTTCAGAGACCTTACACTTGGCTTGTTATATGGCATCCATCCTCCTTGATCTGATCGAAATATCCTATCTATAACTAATCGGTCTTCTTCATCCATACTTTCTTCTTGGAATTTGTCCTTTCAGCATTTGTTCCTTCATCTATACTGGAATTCCTTGATGAGATAGATATGAAACTTATCAGGGGTTGTTTCTGTGTACTCCAACAATCTTGATCTTTTTTCCCAAGGACACTGCAATTACAACACCTCATCATACGACAATATGCAACAATGTGACCAAAATGGTTGCAAGTCCAACACCTGATTGAGTTGTTGGAACTTCTAACAATGAATCTTTAATCAAATTCATTTCTCCATGACTGACATATTCACTGACTATAGACATTTTCATTCTGATCTTCAAATATTCCTGCATTGGTTTCTTCCAAGGTTCATTGGTTCTTCTTGCTAATGTGTAGGAAGGGCTCTTCCTTGGTTGAATTCTTTGACTTGCACATTCTTAGGATTTATGACCAAACCCACCGCATGTGTAGCATCTCAATGTGTGACATGTGACAAGAACATGTCCAACATCTAATTGAATTACTGGGCCTTCCACCACTTCTTCTTCCGTAGAGTCTACAATCCACAACTTTATGACCAAAGTTAGAAAAAAAATTACAATAACCACTAAATCCAATTTCACACCTGGGACTTTGATTCCATATTGGAGTTATTTCTTTTTTGATATTTGTTTGAGGAATATACCTAACTCCTTGTTACATTTTTGAACTTCCAAAGTCCTTTTTGTCATGTGTAGGTGCTTGGGGAGCAACTTTGGACGTTGATGGACCTCCTTCTAGAGTCTTGGGAGACCAAGTGTTATCTTCATATTTTTCTTTATCCTTCTTGTAACTAAGACCATTTTTGTCACATGGATATCTTTGGAAATACAAGATATTATCTAGGACAACTGAACTGTCCTTGAACTTGACAAAAAATAATTCTTTTATCCTTTCTTTCTGATACCAACTACCTCGATTTCCAACCTTTGGATTGTATGCTCCTTTTATTCCAACTGATTCTTCAATATTTATTCTATTCTCTTGGCTTCCTCCAGCTTAGTCTTCAAATCATGATTGACCTCTCTAGTTGCTTCAAGCTCTTTTGAGACTTCACTAGGCTCTTCTGGTTCTTCTTTTTGATTGATCAATTCAGTCTTTACATGTTCAACTTCAACATCCTTGTCTTTCTTCTAATCCTGCAACTCTTTGTCCTTGTGTTTGAGCTTCACAAGAAACACTTTCATTTTCATGGTCTTCTGTTGATATTCGTTCAAAGAATCCAAGATTTTCTTTTTGAACTTCATAAATTTACTATGGTTCATATTTACTTTGTTCATGAACCAATTGGCTCTGAGATCAATATTCAACAAAGTGAGATGTATCTCTTGTGCAACCTTTGATATCCCTTCATCATCATTTGAAAGAACCTTGTGAATTTCATCACATAAGCTATCATTACAATCACAAGAGTCCATATCTTTACTGGAGTTCTCTTCTTTCTTGTCTTCTTCTTGATTGACCTCTTCTGGGGCTTGTCTTCTGATTCCTGATCTTTTTTTTTTGTGTCTGGTATTTCCTTCTAATACTCTCTTTCCAACTTGAACCATAGGTGTTTTTCTCAAGTGTAATCCCCTACACTTTCCTTCACTAAGTTGGGAAGTCCATCCATGAGGAACTTCAAGGATGTAGTATTGTCCTTCTTTGCTTCCTTTTTTTCAATTGACTTGCCTTTCTTCTTTGATGGAGAGAGTGGATTGATCACAATATCCCAAACACCAAACTTCATCAGATATGCCTTCATTTTTCTCCTCTAATCAAAATAGTACGTAACATCAAGTACATGCATGTCATTGGTTGATGACTCTGCTTTTTCTTCCATTGTGTCTCCAGATCTCCTTGAAGCTTGATAGCATTGTGGCGAAGGATGGATTTGATACCAATTGTTAGACACAATGTCCAAACTGAGAGGGGGCAAATCAATGTGAGAGAAATTATAAAATTTTACCCTCTTTTAATCAATCAGAGTATTATATCATTCACTATGTCATCCATCTATCATAAGCACAACATCACATGAAAAGATACATGAGAATATTTGGAAATTTGATCTTTATTTATTGTACATGGAAGACGACAATATTCTCAATTAAAATTAGCACCAACTGATGAAAATAGTACCAACTCTCATAACATGACCCTTCCTGGTTTTCTTAGTTACAACTAAGAAGGATTTGAGGAGTCTAATGCTCAAATGCAAGATTATTCTTGCAAGAAATAATATGGCGCTGCATGAAAAACAAACCTATTCTCTGCACATCAATCTCTTCTCATCACTATGCTATTCAATATTCTCACCACTGTTGCTCATCACTGTTGCTCATCATTGCTGATCATCTCTGCTGCCCATCACTACCACTCATCATTGCTGCTCATCATTGTTGCTCATCACTGCTGCTCATCTATGCTACTAGTCATCTGTTGAGTCATCACTATATAATGATAAGTCATTTCACTTCCATACACTAGTCATGTACATCATTATACACCTCATCATACACAATTACTGAACAAGTAATTCTGCTCTGCTTTCACTGAACATAAGGCATGCATCGTCATGCATCATCATCATAGGTATGCATCATCATCATAGGATATGCATACTCATCATCCAATATGAATCATTATCATCTTATTTTTCACCGTGTATGCATCATCAACGTCGAGTATACATCATAGTGCACAGGAGAGCATCATCAAACTATGGTATGCATGTACATTGTATAGAGTGCATCAACAACATAGAGTGTACATCATTATAACATGCATTATCATCATGAAGTGTATCATATCATAGGATAAAGGTATGCAAAATCATCATCATAACATCCATATTGAATTCATATATATATACCAATATATAGGCTCACATACTAATATCAAAGATGAAATCTATCCATGAGAGACATGTGTCATCACAAGAGAAAATCAGAAGCATGAGCCATACCTTTTAGAAGATCACAAGATGAAGAAATAGTATAAAAACAAAAATAATCTCTATCTCATGTCACCACATATCCCTTGTAACAATATTTCTAACAAGCCAATAATTTTATAATTCTGATTCCATATGAGAAAGTTATGCCAATTTTAGTGAAGATGCCCATAAATTTCTCCTCCACAAAGTTTTGCACTTTTCTCCAAGAGTTGCGAAAATACTGAGAGAATTGATGATGAAACAATGAAATGTTTGATATTCTATTTATATAGGTTGTGGAGTAAAATTATTACCTTAAACTGGGTAGACATGCAATTCAAATTACAAATAATTAAATTCTCTTTTGTTTAGTCGGCTAACCCAAAAAGGTGGGGTGCACCAACTTCAAAAATTCATATTTCTTCAACCTTAAGGAGTTATAAGATGCTCCAAATATCAATGAAAATGGATTCACAAGGAATATCTCCCTATGGTGGGTTTATTTACAAATTCTTGGTCTAATACCCTTAAATTCTTCAACATGTTCAGGACGTCAAAGACCCCACACATGAGGGTGCCAAAGACCATACCACTAACTACAAGAGTTTCAAAGTCGTCTTCAACATATCAAGGAAAATCCATGGGATCTACCTCCATCTACATCCCAATAGCCATATAACCACAAAGAGGACCATACATCATCATGAAAAAGCTACCTAGTGTGTGTGTTCAAGACCCAACGTACCACATGCAAGGGTTTCAATGTTCAAAGATATCATATAATATTTAAAAAATATGTTAGAATTTTATCATTTAATGAATATGATCTAGGATATTATCTGAGAGAATAACATGCACAACAATTATTATAAGAGACAAGAGACCCAAACAATTTTCCTCGAGGAAACCATAAAGGAGAAAACCCTGCAACTTCCTTAGAGATAGAATGAGCACCAATAGCAAAAGTAAAACCCAAAGACACAAAGATGATCTTTGACAGTTGTTCTCTCTATCATTTTTGAAAGCTCCTTCTCTCCCACTCATGCGCTACAGTTGAGTGAGTGTGTGTTACAAATAGAGAGTTTCACTCTCTATTTATACTTGTTTTCCACTTGCGAATTACTCTACAGGGCCGACCTCAATAGGAGAGTCTAATAACCCGAATACCCCTCAACTGTGGGGACTATTGCCCCAAATTACAATGGAGGGTTAACCTCAATGAATTTACATGAATTTATTATATTAAGACTCTCCCGATTGTAGGAACAAACATCTTTGTCGGGGTACAATGAAATACAATATAAAATATACAAGTGAATACATTCTGAAGTTACAAATACATCAACACTCCCTCTTAACTAGGAAGGTATTCTATTGATACAGTCCGTCAGCAAAAGTATTCATTATTGGATCATCATCGAAGCTGGATCATCATCATCATCATCATTGCTGCCTCTATCTCGAGAAAATGGTTTTATCTCTCAAATCTACTCGTCATAGGAAGTTCTATAGAGCCATCCCTTTTTCATGCTGGTTGTAGGTCTAGCCTCCATGTAGGTATTCATATTCTTTAGCACTCATATCCGACCATGGGAGGCCCAAACTACCACCATGTCAAAAAGGCTCAGCACTTATATCCATTAGCATGGTAGGACACACCTATGACCATCTGAGAAAGGCTCCAGCACTTACATCCAAAGGCATGGTAGGACACACCTACTACCATCTGGGAAAGGATCCAACAATTACATCCACTGACATGGTAGGACACACCTACTACCATCTGGTAAAGGCTCCAACACTTATATCCATTGGCCTGGTATCACACACCTACTACCATATGGGAAAGGCTCCAGCACTTACATCCACCGGCATGGTAGGACACACCTACTACCATCTGGGAAAGGCTCCAACACTTACATCCACCGGCATGGTATGACATACCTACTACCATCTGGGAAAAGCTCTACACTTACATCCACCATCATGGTAGGACACACCATATGCCATCTGGGAAAAGGCTCTATGCTTACATCTGATCATGGGAGGCCCCACCTACCACCATGTCAGAAAGGCTCTGCACTTACATCTGACCATGGGAGGCCTGCATACCACCATGTCAAAAAGGATCACAGAATCATCACTTCCCCTTGGAAGGAACCTCAATTTGGAGAACACCAATCTTCTCTATGAAGTACTCAAACTTCACTCTGCCTAATGGCTTGGGAAACACATCATTTATCTGCTCGTCCATCGCAACATGCTAGAGATTCACTGCTACTCTCTGCACCACATCCATGATATAGTGATATTTTATCTCGATATGCTTCGACTTGTTATGGAACACCGGGTTCTCCGAAAACTTCACAAAATTATGGTTGTCTCAATATATACAAGTAGAATCGAATTGGAGATCAAATAGATCACATAGTAGCTTCCTCAGCCACATTGCCTCACAACTAGCTGAACAAGCTGTGACATACTCTACTTTGGATGTACTCAGTGCCATGCAGGACTGATTCCTGCTAAACCAAGAGATCACACCTGATCCCATACTGAAGTTACACCCTGAAGTGATCTTACTATCAAGTGAAATGTCATCCCAATCCAAATCCACATAACCTTCCAGGTTAATATTCTGATTTGCCTCATACTTGAGCCCATAATCAAATGTATCCTTCAGGTACCTCAAAATATGCCTTGCACCAATCAGGTGAACATGTCTAGGATCCATCAGGAACTGGCTCAATGTGTTCACAACAAAGACAATATCTGGTCTCGTATTCGTCAGGTACATCAATGACCCAATCATCTGATGATACATTGTAGCATCAACTGAATCTGATGAAGCATCACTCAATAGCTTCAGGTTCGATGCCATAGGTGTGGTCATGGCCTTGCAGTACATCATCCCGAACCTCTTCAGGATCTCCACTGCATACTTCCCTTGTCCCACAGAGATTCCATTTGCATTCTTCCACACCTCCATTGTTGATGTATTTGTAATTTCAGAATGTATTCACTTGTATATCTTATATTGTATTTCATTATACCCCGATGTTCCTATCGAGAAAATCATTAATATAATAAAGTCATGTAAAGTCATAGAGGTTAACCCTCTATTGTAAGTTGGGGAAATAGTCCCCACAATTGAAGGGTACTAATATTATTAGACTCTCTTAGTGAATTCGGCCTTGGTAATTTATTGCCAAGTGGAAAACTAGTATAAATAGAGAGTGAGTCTCTCTATTTGAAACATACACTCACTCAACTGTAGTGAATGAGTGAGTGAAGAGGAGCTTGCACAAGTGAAAGATAGAACAGTTGTCGGAGATCATCTTTGTGTTTTTGGGTTTTAATTTTGCTATTGGTTCTCATTTGATCTCTGAGGAAGTTGTGGGGTTTTCTCCTTTATGGTTTCCCCAAGGAAAATTCTTTGTGTCTCTTGTCTCTTGTGATTATTGTTGTGCATGCTATTCTCTCAAATAAGATCCTAGATCATATTGCTTAAATGATAAAAAATCTATCATGCTATCAAATCTAGCCTGAGAAGAAGATACCGTGCAGCTGTGGAAGCTAGGGATTCTTACTTTTTGGGTCTCTTTCTACATATCATCAGAAAAATGAGTCTAGACTAACCCTCCATTGAAGGGTGCATCTTCTTGTCGAAGCATAATTTGATTCCGGGCAATTTAAGTTTTTGACCTGTCACTACTGCAGGAAACTAGGGATTTTAATAGAAGAAATTTTTTTGAGTGAGCCCAACATAGGATTGATCTCCTCCTCAAAATATCAATTTAGAGACCAATATCAAAATTTTTGGTTGGGTAATACCCCGGGAAAGTCAAACCCTAATTTGACCCCGAACCTGAAAACCCTAAAATACTAAAACTAGTAGTTTTGGTACATTAGCTATATCTCGATCTTGGAGAAGTATCAGGAGCTGAAATGTTTATAGGACAAAGATAAATTCCTAATGTACCCTATGTAAATGTTTCAGTCTCATATTCTCTATATTGTGGGAGATATGATTCCTCCAAATAAGGGTTCCATCCTCTCCCTGGATTTATCCCTAAACATGACACCTAGGGAAATTTGCTATATGTCGGGCTCTGAAGGTCTAAATTAAAATTTTCAAGATGTTCTAGATAGGGAACGGACTTTAATTTATGTGGTAAAATTTTTGGACCCCGAAGGTGAAACAGGGGCACGTGACAATATGTACAAGTTATCTATGCTGAACAGTCCTGAAATAAGTCATCTTGGGAAACCTCTAATAAGTACCAATTGGTGAAACGAAATCTGCTCAAAATTGTGGTGTTGAAAAGAGGACAGACAATAATACCTCAGTGTGAAGTTTTAGAGACACAAGAGGAGCACTTTTGGATATACCATAGAAACAATATCAGGAAATTTTGTAGAAGAAATTGAAGAAAACTAGGGCATCCGATATTTTGCAGTTCTGATCACAGTTTTGGGAAAATGAATATGCTGCTCAGCTCACCTTGAGGAGGCACATATTTCTTTCCAAACATATATGAATTATTCCTAGTTTTTAAAATTAGTGTTCCTTTGACAAACCCTAGATCAGCAAGATCCGGAACCAGGACAGACACCTCAAATCAGTAAGATCTAATCTTTTCTATTTACATTTGGGGTTCTCATTTCAAAATGACCTATCACACCAGCTTGATGAAAATCTTGGAGAAGCTAACAAATTCCAAGTATGGAATTATTGGACCTCTTTGATTCTTGAAGAAATTAACTTGGATCAGTACTTCAATAAGAAATTTCTAGGATCCAGAAGGAGATGAGGCTAAGGCTAGAGCCAAGAGAATCATTGTGGATTCTATTAAAGATCATGCCATTCCTCATATAGACACCAAAAGGAAGTGTTCGATGCTATGATGAAGCAATCGAAGAAGAATAATATATTGATATAACCACCTTGAATGGACTCCCAGGATCATGAGATTCATTCATTTGAGGAATGTGTTCGAGAAGGAAGTGATTACCTTTAGAATACTCTGGGAAGAGCACACACAAGAATAAGCTCAACTCATAATAAGAGAAGAGAAAATGGGAGCAACTGAAGATCAAGCTCTCACGATCCAAAGAATATCCCTCAAGCGATGAGGAATATGAAGGACTCAACTCTTGAAGAACCTCTTATCCATCTTAGAATTTGGATAAGAAATGATGTTGTTATGAATGAAGAAGATGATGAAGCCGAAGGCTCAAGAAGGAGTCTACCCATGAAATGAATAAAGATAAGTATTCAATTGTCATTTCATGATATTACTTGGTTATGCATTTGTTTATATTCAGTTGATGTGTTATGCATGACATAATGTTTGCATTAATGAAAGTATACTACTAATATGCATGTGATGGGTAGGTATCCCATGATGCTATACAACTATCCATTGATACTTATCTAGAATGAAACCTCTTTGCTAACATATTGGATTAGTGCATAATCTCAATGATGTCATGGTAGAGATGGAAGGTATCTAGAAAGTTTCCATGAGATATCGATGAATGTTATATTGGCTAAAATAGTTGCATGCTTATATATTTATCCATAATAATTTTCCAATATGAATATGCCTTATGAAATGTTTCTAACCATACAACTAATGCATTTGAATTGTTGGAAAGATCACGTACAATCGCCTACAAGAAAATAAGGATGAGACTTGTTCCGAAGAACAAGTGATGAGAGTTCGAGAAATAATACAAGATGAAGAATAATATGATGATAATTTCAAAGAAAAAAAGAGGTCTCAAACAAAATGCAGTTATGTGACACTGTTGAGCGACATAATTGATGCAGAGCCTCTAGCTATGAAGAAGTAGCCAAGAAGAAAGGGAAGGAGAGTACCAGTTCAAAAAGAATGATGTCTAGGATGTGGTATCGAGATATGAAGGGAATTCCATAGTGTATTCCGTATGGATATACAAGATCCAACATGCAGTAGATGGAACCATCGTGGGGTACACGGAAATATTCGTATCACGATGCTTCTCACAGAAAGAAGGCATAGACTACGAAGATACATTTGCAGCCACTGGAAGTTGAGACACATTATAGGCATACTCATGTGTGAAAATTAAAGAAGGCCTTGTACGAGCTCATAAGGCACCCATGGGATAACACATACATGAGGATCTTGGAGATCACCTAATGAAGATATTAACCTTTGCTACAAGGTTGAAGATGGAATCCTATAGAGGATGACAAGCTCATAGATGGGTGCAAGAAGAACTTTTTAAAAGGTTCAAGATAGAGGATTTTGGTATCCAGTGACCCTAGATGGATACATAGAATGTTAGTAGCAGAGGAAGATACTTGCCAATCCACTACAGAATGTTTCAATACATAGAGTACGAAAGGTAGAGGGAGAATGATGCTCCACTTCAGAGGGAGTGACTGCAGAAGATCTTGAGGTTCGACATGGTATGACAGGATGGACAACTTACTGATGGCTCTAGGATTTACTGAGAGTAAAGTGGATTGCAACCTTTACTTCAAGGTTGAATGTGGAATACTAGTGATGCTCTAGTTATATGTTGATTAATTGTTCCTAATAGAAAATAGGAACTCATTAAAGTTGAAAGAAGAAGACTTGCTACCGAGTTTGAGATGAAGGACTTGGATATGATGCACTACTTTCTAAGCATAGAGGTGTGGTAGAATGCATATGGAATATCCCTGGGACAAGGGAAGTATGAAGTGGATATACTGATGAGGTTTGGGATGATGGATTGCAAGGCCAGGACCACACCTATGGCATAAAAAATGAAGCTATTGAGTGATGCTTCATCAGATTTGGTTGATGCCACGATGTATCGTTAGATGATTGGGTCCTTGATGTATGTGATGAATACAAGACCATATATTTGCTTTGATGTGAACGCATTGAGCCAGTTCCTGACAGATCCAAGAAACGTTCACCTGATGGTTGCAAAGCATGCAGTGAGGTACCTAAATGGTCCAATTGATTATGGGCTCAAGTATGAAGCGAATAAGAAGATTAACCTGGAGGGTTATGTGGATTCGGATTGGGAAGACAATGCCATTGATAGGAAGATCAATTTAGGGTGCTGCTTCAGTATGGGATCAGGTGTGGTCTCTTGGTTTAGAAAGAAGTATTCCTAAGTGGCACTGAGTACAGCCGGAGCAGAGGAGGAGTAGTGAAGCTCCAGTATAATGTTGCGATGGATGAGGAAATAGCTGATGTGTTGACCAAGCCATTAGCCAGAGTGAAGTTTGAATACTTCAGGGAGAAGCTTGGTGTTCTCCAGATCAAGGTTTCTTCCAAGGGGAAGTGATGAGTCCATGTGCCCTTCTGACATGGTTGCAGGATGTGTTCTCCACATGGTCAGATGTAAGTGCAGAGCCCTTCTAACATGGTTGCAGGATGTGTTCCCCACATGGTCAGATGTAAGTGCAGAGCCCTTTTGACATGGTTGCGGGATGTGTTCCCCACATGGTTAGATGTAACTAGAGAGCCCTTCTGACATGGTTGCAGGATGTGTTCCCCACATGGTCAGATGTAAGTGCAGATCCCTTCTGACATGGTTGTGGGATGTGTTCCTCACATGGTCATATGTAAGTGTAGAGCCCTTCTAACATGGTTGCGAGATGTGTTCCCCACATGGTTAGATGTAAGTGCAAAGCCCTTCTAACATGGTTACGGGATGTGTTTCCCACATGGTCAGATGTAATTGCAAAGCCCTTATGACATGGTTGCGCAATGTGTTCCCCACATGGTCAGATGTAAGTGCAGAGTCCTTCTGACATGGTTGTGGGATGTGTTCCCCACATGGTTAGATGTAAGTGTAGATCCCTTCTGACATGGTTGCAGGATGTGTTCCCCAAATGGTCAGATGTAAGTGCGGAGCCTTTCTGATATGGTTGCAGGATGTGTTCCTGCCATGGTCAGATATAAGTGCTGTAGAAGATGAAGACCTACATGGATGCTAGGGATACAACTAGCATGAAAAAGGGATGGCTCTATAGAACTTCCTATGACGAGTAGAATTGAGAGATATCACCATTTGATCGAGATAGCAGGAGCAGTGATGATGAGGATGATCCAACCCAATGATGATCCATCTTGATGATGATCCAGTTTTGATGATGATCCAGAGACGAAGACTTGTGCTGATGAACTGTGTCAAGAGAATACCTTCCTAGTTAATAGGGAGTGTTGATGTATTTGTAACTTTAGAATGTATTCACTTGTATATCTTATATTGTATTTCATTGTACCCCAATTTTCGTATTAGGAGAACCATTAATATAATAAAGTCATGTAAATTCATAGAGGTTAACCCTCCATTGTAAGTCGGGGCAATAGTCCCCATAGTTGAGGGGTACCAGGGTTATTAGACTCTCCCAGTGAAGTCAGCCCTGGTAAGTAATTATCGAGTGGAAAAATAGTATAAATAGAAGTGAGTCTCTCTATTTCAAACATACACTCACTCAATTGTAGCGCATGAGTGAGAGAAGAGGATTTTGCGCAAGTGAGAGAGAGAACAACTATCGGAGATCATCTTTGTGTTTTTTGGTTTTACTTTTGCTATTGGTGCTCATTCTATCTCTGAGGAAGTTACAAGGTTTTATCCTTTATGGTTTCCCCAAGGAAACTTATTTGTGTCTCTCGTCTCTTGTGATTATTGCTATGCATGTTATTCTCTCAGATAAGATCCTAGATCATATTGCTTAAATGATAAAAAATATAACATCCATGCCTATAAAGTAGTGCATCACACCCAAGTATTTCATCTTGAACTCGATAGCAAGATTCCTCTTTGTGTCAGCAATAAACCCATCCTCACCTATCACAAATAGGTCATCCACATATAGTAGGAGTATCACTAGGTTTCCTTCCTCAAACTTGTAGTAAAGGTTGGAATCTGCTTTACTCTTGGTAAAGCCCAAGATAGTTAGGAAGCTGTCAATCCTACAGTACCATGTCCTGGGTGTCTATTTCAAACCATACAGGGCCTTCTTCAATTTTCACGCATGAGTCTCCTTATCATGTGTCTCGAATCAGAGTGGCTGCTCCACATACACTTCCTCTTCCACTACACCATTCAAAAATGCGGTCTTGACATCCATCTCATGTATCTTCCATTTCATCACTGCAGCTAGAGAAAGTACTGATTTGATGGAAGTGTATTTGGTTATAGGTGCAAAAATTTCTTCATAATCTATCACTTCCTTCTGGGAGAAGCCACGTGCCACAAATATTGCTTTATATTTCTCTATGCTGCCATATACAACATGCTTGATCTTGTAGATCCATTTGGAAGTAACAACAGAATTCCCTTCTGTTCTTGGGACCACATCCCAGACATCATTATTCATGAACGAATGGTACTCCTCGATCATAACATCCTTCCATTCTTTCTTTTCTGCCACTTCTTCATAGTTGGAAGGTTCTTCATCAATGATGTCACACAGTAGGGATACATAACTGGAGTAGGACATAGTTCTCTTCCTTTCTCTGTGCACTTATTCTGGAGCCCAATATCTCTCTGAACCTTGGATATCCTCTCCAACCCATGCTGGTTTCCTCTTGTAAGGATTATTCTCTTGGGGTGGATATACAGGTTCCTATGGTTCTTCCATTTCTCGATCTTCTTCTAGAGTTGCTTCATTCATATTTGTATCTTGGATTTTGGGTACTTATGTTTCTTTAAGTTCTGTAATAGGAATTTTTCTGGATTTGTTGTAAGCTGATTCTTCATCGAATGTCATGTCCCTACTAATGTCGATCTTCTTGAATCCTGGGAAATATATTCTGTAGGCCTTTGAGATTTCACTATATCCCACAAATATATGCTTCTTTCTTGAAGGATCTAACTTCGTCCTGTTTTCTTTCGGAATGTGTATGTACACTAGACAACCAAATATTCTGAGATGACTGACTTCTAGTTTCTTCCCGGAGAAGAATTCTTCTGGTGTCTTGTTCTCAAGTAAGGCTATGTGGAGTACAATTCTTTACATACACAACTGTCCTAGTAGCTTATGCCCATAGATGCATAGGAAGATCTTGATCATGAATCATTTCCCTTGTTGCTTCCATAATTGTTCTATTATTCCTTTTTGCAACCTCATTCTGTTGTGTATTATATGGAGTGGTCAACTCCATCTTAATCCATGACTCTTTGCATAATTCCTTGAATTCATCGAATGTGAATTCTTTGCCATTGTTTGATTGAAAGGTATTTATTTTTTTCTTTGTGTGGTTATCGATCAAGGCTTTGAATTCCTTGAATTTACTGAATACTTCATCCTTGCTTTTCAAGAAATATATCCATGTATTCCTAGAAAAAATATCAATGAAAGAAACATAATATACATACCCACTCAATGAACTGGATGACATCAGAGCACGTACATAGAAGTGGATGATTTCCAAGATTCATTTTTCCTTGCTCTCGCTACTTGGAAATGTCTTCTTTGTGTTCTTTCCTTTCACACATCCTTTTCAAACACCTTCATGCTTTGCCTGTATTTCTAGAAGACCTTCAACAACTTTTCTTGCAAGTGGTAGTGCCCTATAGTGCACATGTGCAATCCTTCTATGCCAAAGTTTGCTTGGCTCTACTGAGTCATGGACCAAAGCTTGTTTTGTTGGCCCTTTAATTTGTATAATCCTCCCTCTTGCTCTCCAATCACTACTCCATCATCTATAGTATTTCCCTTTGGCCACATAAGGACTTGACCATCTAAAAATTTAACCCTCATGCCTTTTGCATCCAATGCCGATATGGAGAGGAGATTCTTCTTTAGTCCTTGTACAAACAATACATCCTTCATCTTCATAGATTTTCCATATTCTAGCTTATAGGAGGATTCACCACTACCTTTTATGGGATACTGGTAGTCATCCCCAAGTTTCACTTTGTGGGGTGACTCATGTTTGGATAGTTTCACAAATGATTCTTTGAATCCCATAATATGATTGGAATCCCCACTATCTATAATCCAATCATTAATTCCATGTGTAACAGTTCCTATGAGGGCAGAAATCAAAATATACTCTTCATCACTTGAAGAATATTCACTTTCCTCTTTGATTCTATTCCTGGGAGGTTCATCATCCTCTGCAGTGTGAGCATGATGTATTTTTTTGTTTTCCTTCTTGTGAGAGCCACCTTTATTTCTAGGACAACATCTGGAAAAGTGTCCTCTCTCATCACATGTATAGCATTTGATTTTAGATAGATCTTTTCTATATATTCTAGGGTTATCTTTCTAATTATGGTGAGAATTCTTACCTTTGGGATGATGGTCATCCCTTCTACTTTTCTTGGTGTGTGCTATGAGATCTTGATCTTCATTTCCCATCTTTTCTTATCGAGCTACTATTCGAGCTTCTTCTTGTGAGAATTCCTCCCATAGTATACTGAAAGTGATTAGCTTTCTTCTAGCACAAATCCCTTGAATGAAGGAGTCCCATGACCTAGGGAGATCATTCAAGGTAGTCATCACAATTTCTCCATCCTCTACTTCTTCTTCCACAGTTTCAAGTTGTTCTTTGATTTGAGAGACCCTTGTAAAGTATGACTGCATGGTCTTTATATTCTGGATCTTTAAATTCTTCAACCGATTTCTCAAAGTCATCTTCTGATTTATATTGTTCCCTTCAAATAGCTTAGTTAAGGCATCAAACATTTCTTTAGGTGTATTTAGGGAAGACACTTGTGGTATAAGGTGATCCTTGATAGAATCAACAATAATACTCTTGGCCTTGACTAAGTTATTCTTGTGTAATGCTTTATCCTCATATCCCTCTCGAACTAGAACCTTTCCACTTATGTAGGTGTCCAATTCATTTTCTTCAAGAACCAGTGAGAGCATATACTTCCATGCTCGGAATTTTTCAGCTCCTTCAAGATTTTCATAAAGCATGGTGTGATGATACATATTTAATGAGAACCTCAAATGGAAATACAAAATATTTAGATCTTACCAATTTGAGATGCCAAAACTGGATTTGGAGTTGATCTTTTGTAGTGTTGATTTTCTGGTCCAGGGTCAAATTAGGGTTTGACTTTCCTGGAGTTCTACCCAACCAAAAAATTCGATATTGGTCTCTAAATTTTGATTTTGAGGAGGATAGCAATCCTATGCTGGGCTCACTAAAAAATTCCTCTTATGTGAAAAGCCCTAATTTCCCACAGCAGTGACAAGTCAAAAACTGAAAATGCTCGAAATTAGATTCTGCTTCGATAGAAATATGTGCCCTTCAATGGAGAGTTATCCTAGCCTCCTTTCGTTGATGATTTGTGGAGAGAGACCCAAAAAATAGGAAGCCTTAGCTTCTGTAGCTGCATAGTTTCTTTTTCTTAGGTTAGCTTTGATATCATGTTATAATTTTATCATTTAATCAATATGATCTAGGATCTTATCTGAGAGAATAACCTGCACAATAATAATCACAAGAGACAAGAGACACAAATAATTTTCCTTAGGGAAACCAGAAAGGAGAAAACCCCGCAACTTCCTCAGAGAGAGAATGAGTACCAATAGAAAAATTAAAACCCAAAGACACAAAGACGACATCTGACAACTGTTCTCTTTCTCTCTCTCTCACTTGTGCGAGCTCCTCCTCTCTCACTCATGCGCTACAATTGAGTGATTGTGTATTACAAATAGAGAGTCTCACTCTCTATTTATACTTGTTTTTCACTTGACAATTACTCTACCAGGATAACCTAACTAGGAGAGTCTAATAACCCTAATACCCCTCAACTATGGGGTCTATTTCCCCGACTTACAACAGATGGTTAACCTCAATGACTTTACATGAATTTATTATATTAATGACTCTTCCTATCAGAGGAACAAACATCTCCATCTAGGTACTGTTAGCACCGTAATTGAGCCCCAACGCTGAGGGGAGCCCCGCTTCTGGGTAACAGCAAAACCACTTTAGACTGCGCCTATGGCCCTTCGTAGTCAGAGAGGGATCTCTCGTTTTGTCGTCGAAGTCTACTCCACAAAAGATTTTCAATAAAGGATAATCAGGGGGCTAGGATCCTGAATGGGACAAAGTGTATCAAGGTGAGATGTAAGGTGGGATTATCGGGGTAAGGGACCATTGGCAAGGGAGTTGAAAACCTGCGTAGGGAACACTTGCATAAGGAAAGGAATGGCGTGGGGTTGCAAACAGAGGCAAGGTAGCTGCTGATCTCCCAATCAGGAGATATTTAGCGAGCAGTTGGAGGACAATAGAGAGAATAGCCCATCACGTGGAGCACCAGTGAGATGAATTCCATGCAACTTTAGAAGAACAATTGATAAATGTCTGGAACAATAGCTGGAGCATAACAAGTACAAATTCCTAATTTCTATACACTAAGTTGTAGACATGAAAGCAATCAACAGACTGGAGTGAAAATAGGAAACACATTGCACGTAAAAGAATATACATATTGGGAAAAGCAATGACACAGGAATATATGCAATGAGAAACAACTCCTCCTCTGCAATTTTATTCATAACACAAGCATCAAATCTTATTTACAATGGAGAGCCTTGTTACCACCTAAGTTGTACTTAGTGGTTTTTATCAAGTGAGCTCGGTGAACCGGACAGGGCTAACTTGTTCGGACTTCAAAAAGACCTTTGGAAGTACTTCTGGGAAGTGCTTGTTGTACTATATCACATGTTCATACCCCATGAGGGAATTGTAATAACTGTTCTAGCATGATAGTGTCTGTAAAAGACTCGGTCTGTTAGACTTTATTTGTCAATCCGATCAGCCCAGGGTGTTTTTTCCCTTGGTTATTATTGGTTG
>LPNX010933360.1:141704-160992 GCA_001517045.1 Pseudotsuga menziesii
CTATTCTCATCCATGCACTGATGATTTAAAATATTGGAAACCCTATTCACCGGTCATTTGTCTCTGAGGGTTTCGCTGGCCTGCGGGCTACTCTATGTATTTTTTTTCTTGGCAGCCGTGAGAGGCTGCTCTTCTGTTTGCTTGCTCTGTGGCTTGTATTTGCTGTTGTTGTAGTTTCATTTTTCAGTCCTCAGCTCTAGAACTTCATTGTTGTACCCTTACTACGCGAGTGGTTACTTGTTTATGTGTTTGGCTCTCGCCCTATCCATAGTTTTTCAGTTCTAGTCCTTTCTTGGCTTGTCACGGTGTAGTGAAACTTAAGCTCGTTGAAACTGTCTCCACCCAGGTCGGTGTAGGGTTGAATCTCCTCTATGTACAATGCTATGCTGGTAACAGCTTCTTCGTTGCTCGAATCCTCTTCTTGTTCACAGGTAAGACCACTCAGTTCCTTATCACGACAAATTTCTTAGTAAGTTATTAATACGTTTTAGGGTTTTTAACTTAGAACTGTGCATTGTTATAACTCTCTGTAAATGTGCTCTTTACAGGAACTAAGACAGCTCAAAAATTCAGTGAAGAGGAACAACAATGGCTGGCTCCCATGAACTCGTGGCTCCAACCGGTAAGCCTTGTTTTCAACTGGGTTTTACCCTACTTGGAATGAGGGTTGTGGAAGGAGAAATAAACAGTGCTTGGAAGCCTGTTTTGGTTTCTCATTAGTTAGGAGAATTAATATAATGTTGCTTTCAAGTTTTAAGTGGAGACCCAAGCTGTTATGCTAGGTAAAATCGGCCTTCGAGCCATGACATGTATTTGGTTTTTAAGTTAGGATTCAGCCTTATGGCTTGACAATGTATTACATTTGGTTTTATAAATAAAGATTTTATTTATCGTGAGCTCTGTCTCACGATTGTTATGATTTCATTAACCTGTAAATAATGTTATTGTAAAATAGGTTTTTATTTCCTTCTTCTACTGACAGTGAATAAATTTACTGTTTATGCTACGTTTATAAATAATAATATTAATATAAAGATTGTGGAACAGTCGTAATGTAAATTTCTAAATTTTATTCTTATCAGTAAGTAAATAATTGTTAGGGTTTACTAGAAGTGAAACCCTTGTATAAGTGTATTCATAAATTAATTATTATTTGAGCACAGTTTCCTGTTTGCTTCTATTTCTCTTGTACAGGTGTATTGATGTTTATTAACCTGTTTAAGAAATATTTAAAATAAATGAGTTTATAAATATATTATATAGTTTTAGAGATAAGACTATAATTAGTCTAGCTTAAAGTCTTCTTGTTTAATTTATTTACACAGTTATCAATGTATATGGTTAAAAATTATATAAATCAATTTATAGAAAGATAAATGAAAAGCTAGGGTTTCGACCCTCAGGTTTATCTTGCATAGGTTATAAGCCTATTTATTAAATATAAAATAGTTTCTAATAGGAAAATCTTAGTTTTATTTTATTTAATGTTTACATCTATACTTTTTATTTTATTTATATTCTGTAAATTATAGTTATTCAGAACTCTGTAAAGAATAGATGGTTAAGCTTGGAACTCTGTTTAATATTCACAGAATAAGGGCTTATATAAATAACCCTAATCAGGTTTATTTTTAAGTAATGGTTTAGAATTTAGTAATTAGTTTATAAGATATAATGTGTGGTTAATAACTGTTATCTTCTATAACTTCTATTTTTATCAGTATACTCTTACTGTAACTCTAGTGTAGTTACTATTTCTTTTCCTGCATTTTATTTAGTTATACTAAGTAAAAACAACAAACACAAATGAACCATAACACTGTTTTTCCTAATATTTAAAATATTGAAATAAATTTACTCTGCTATCTACAGATACAAGATTCTATCTGCTATTTTCATTCTCTTCAGAATTCTTTCGTCTACCTAAACATTCTAATTGTGCTAGAGTACGACCTGGTTTCCAGGTGGGGAAAACACAGTGTAGAAATTTATTTTCAATCTATTTCATTAATTATGTAAACCACTATCATTTCTATAATAATCTAATAAGAATACTAAATCTAGCATTTCATCAACTCTGAACTTATAACATTCACATAGCATTCAAGCTAAGATTTATTTAACTAACACAGTAAAATAAAATAACATAGAACTTGTTAAGGACAGGCGACAATAGCTTTAAAATGCCGTTCCTCCCTACCAATCTCCCGGAGAGCACTCAAACAACGCTTCCTCAGGACCCCCAAGCATGTTCCTGGTCTTCTTGGCTGAGAAATGGTGGGGAATGCAAACAGTAGAACCCTCTGTCAACTAACTAGTTCAATACCTTAGTAAAACACTCTGCTCTCAGCAGTATAATCTTTAGCTTAAAAGCTGTACTAGATCAATCAACCGTTATCCCCTCAAACACTTTCCAAATTTCTCTTCAATTGAATTTCTCTGAAGTACATTCATTCAACCTGAATGATCACTTCTCTAGAAAGAGCAGCCTCAGCTCTCTTCAATGGGAATTTTTATAAAGATTGCCTAGGTCTTTTGGGTGAGTTTTCATTAATTGAGCCACCTGCTCTGATTCCACTTTCTTGGGGAATCATGACCACAAATGTAGGGAGGTTTCCACCTGCAACAGTTGGAAGTGGTTTGAGGATGCTGCCACATGTCAGTTTTCTCTCTACCCAGTCTCCTCCACCAATTTGACCAGTAAACACTCTTTTAATAGCTCTCTTAAGCTGTTGTCTCCTCCTTTATTTATTTATAAATAAAATATTCAGAATTTACATTAAATATCCTTGACCCTATTGAGTCATCAATTACAACTTAGCATAAAATTTTAACATATTGTCCTCAAATAATATAAAATTGTTTTTGCAAAATTGGGGTATGTGACATACACACCCCCTTAAATTATAACATTGTCCTCGTGTTGTTTTTTCTTCGTTCTCAGAATTCCCCTGGAACAGAATGGGGTATGCATCCCACATATTACTTTCCAATTCCCAGGTGGATTCCTCTTGACTAAGGTGCTTCCATTGCACCTTCACCTGACCAATGGTGCGGTTCCAAAGTGTGATTTCCCTCCACCCAAGAATACTCCGGTTCCACCAGAAAATCTCCTTTTGGTTCCACCTGTACATCATTCTAGTCAACAACATGAGTAACATCTTGAACATATTTCTTTAATACACAAATGTGAAAAACATTATGAACTCTTAAATTCGGTGGTAATGCTAATTGATAAGCTATATGTCCAATCCTGGACAATATTTCAAATGGACCACAGTAACGAGGTGCTAGTTTGCCACAAATACCCAACCTCAGAGAGCTCTTTTTGGGTCTCACCTTGATGAACACATGTTCACCTACCTGAAACTCCTTTGGAGTTATTTTAAGGCCTGCTTGAATTTTTTGTCAATCTTGCACAATTTTCAGATTACCTTGTACATGTTTTACAATTTCTTCCATTTCTTACAATAGTTCATGACCTAATACTAATCTGTCCACCGGATTACTCCAAGAGATAGGAGTGTTACACTTCCTTCCATACAATATTTCGAAAGGACTAAATCTGGCTGAAGCTTGATAATTATTATTATAAGCAAATTCCACCAGATGCAAATAATCCTTCCATTTACCTGGCTGATCCTTTACATACATTATTAGTAAATAATCCAGTACTTGGTTTACTCTTTCAGTCTGTCCATCAGTTTGAGGATGGAACGAAGTACTAAAATTTAGTGTAGTATTTAATCCTTTAAACAAATATTTCCAAAAGTTACCTGTAAATTCAGGGTCTCTATCAGAGATTATAACTTTCGGTATCTAATGCAGTCGAAAAATTTGCTTTAGAAAGATATCAGCTATGTTTGCAGCTTTATACGTAGTTTTAACATCTATAAAGTGAGCTGATTTACTCAATTTGTCAACTACTACCATTATAGAATCATTTAAATTCTAATTTTTAGGCAGTTTAGTAACAAAATCAAGACTAATTATCTCCCATTTCTAGCTAGGAATGGGCAATGGCTGAAGTAATCCAACTAGGTGTTGATGTTTAGTTTTTACCTACTAACATTTAAAACACCTAGCGATATATTTTGTCAGTTCAATCTTCATGTTTGGCCAAAAATATTCTTTTCTTAACATAGTTATAGTCTTCTGATAACCTGGATGGCCTGAGTATGGATTTTTATGGCTTTCATCTAAAATTAATAAATTAACTTTAGGTACATTTGGTACATACATTCTATCTTTATAGAGTAAAAATCCTTTATCATTCAAGCTGTACCCTTTACTTAAACTTTATGTTGGATTTTCTTTCGTTTTTTCTTGTAAAGTTTGGTAAATTTCATCTTGTTCTAACCCTGCTTTAAGTTGTTCTTCCAGATCTGTTGTATAAGTGCTGATAACTGCTGCAAAGTTCAGCCGTGCATTTCTACTTAATGCATCAACAACTTTATTTTCTTTCCATTTAATGTGCTGAATTTCGAAATCATACTCATTTAGAAAAGCTAGCCACCTAGCTTGTCTAGCATTTAGATTAGGCTGATCTAAAAGATATTTTAGTCCTTTATTATTGGTCATTAGAATAAATTTTCTTCCAATTAAATGATGACGCCACATCTTTAGAGCATGTATAATAGCAGCTAATTCCAAATCATAAGTCGCATAATTCTTTTCATGAATTTTTAATTTCCTAGATTCATAAGCGATAACATGCCCTTCTTGAGTCAATACTCCGCCTAAACCATCATTGCAGGCATCAATACATACTACAAAATATTTATTTGGATTAGCTATTCTTAAAATAGCTGTGCTGGTTAATAAAATTTTTAACTTTTTAAAACTATCCTCACACTTCTGATTCCAATCAAATTTCTTTGCCTTCTTCTGCAAAGAAGTTATTGGATTTGCAATTCCTCAAAAAACTTTCGATGAACCTCCGGTAATAACCGACAATTCCCATGAAGGACCAAACATCAGTTACATCTTTAGGAACTGGCCACTCTTCAATCGCCTTTATCTTTTCGGGATCCACCTAAATTCCTTCCTTAGTCACAACATGTCCTAAGTACTGGATTTTATCCTTAAAGAAATCGCATTTACTAAACTTTGCAAAGAGTTGATGATTTCGTAACTCTTGCAAAACAATTTTTAAATGTGCCTTATGTTCTTCTTCATATTTCGAATAGATTAATATGTCATCGATAAGCACAACCACAAATTTGTCCAAATATTTATGCATTACATTGTTCATTAAACACATAAAAACAGCTGGGGTGTTAGTAAGCCCGAATGGCATGACAACAAACTTGTAATGGCCATATCGAGTCCTAAAAGTTGTTTTAAAGATGTCTTCATATTTAATCCTAACTTGGTGATATCCAGACCGTAAATCAATTTTTTGAAAACACCATGGCTCCACATAGTTGATCAAATAGATCATCTATGCGAGAGAACGGGTATCTATTTTTAAATGTCATCTTATTCAACTGACGGTAATCTATGCAAAGTCGCATATTTCCGTCCTTTTTCTTAACGAAGATGACAGGTGCCCCCCAGGGAGACACATTGGGTCATATATACTTCTTGTCAATAAGTTCTTTTAATTATGAATTTAGTTCATTAAGTTCAAGTATGTTCATTCGATAATGGGCCTTTGAGTTGGGTACTGCACCCGGTACTAGCTCAATGGTAAAATCTAGTTCCCTTTTTGGAGCTAGTCCCATAATCTCTTCCGGAAATACGTCTGCATACTCTTTTAAAACTGGTATATCCTCCAATTTTAATTTATTTGTACTATTTAGATTTTCCTCATTAGTTACAGTTACTGCATAAGCCTTACAACCTTTCCTAACAGCTTTCTTAAGCTGCAGAGCAGAAATCTGCCTTATGGTTGTTTTTCTAGGGATTCCCTTTACACTTATTGATTTTCCATCATTATTTATACAAGTAAAGGTTTTATCATAACAGTTTAATATCACCCTATGTTACTATAACCAATCCATACCGATTAGTAGGTCGTAAGAACCAAGAGGTAGTACATTAAGCATTACAAAAGTTTCAAATTGATCCATAACTATTGCACATTTCTTTACAAAACAAGTTACCTTCCTCTTTGCACTAGTGGCTAACTGAACCAACCAAGAAATTTCAAATTTTTCAACAGGCAGCTTACAGTTTTCTACCAATTCAAGTGAAATATAACTTAGACTAGCTCCTAGATCAATTAAAATAGCTATAGGGGTTTGGTTTATCTTACCTTTTACTTCCACCATGGAATTTTGATAGTCTGCATGTCGATTCTCCAAGGCTGCATTGATCCTGGGCATAGTCCTCGCTAAATCTCCAATAGTCATCTCCTCATGTATTGTATGGATATTATTGATAGTCTTTTTTCGATTAAGACAGACTGAGGCATAATGTGGGCCATTACACTCCCAGCACTTTATGGGTTCCTTGCGTTCAAAGTTCTTTGTGTAATTTCCATGACTATTAGCAGACTCTTTACCCTTTTGATTGTTTTGATTGCTTAGTGAATTATTCTTATTCCCTTGGAAATTCTTGTTAGGAAAAATTCTGGCCTTATTATTTTTAGAATTTCGATTGGGCACAAACTCCTTCTTCTTTTGATCATAATTATTATTATTCTTTTTGGCCTTCTAGTTGGCCATGCTCTCCTTTTTTCGGTTCTGTTCATAACAGAAATTGGCTTTCCTCATAGCTTCTTCCAGAGTTTTTGGATTGTCATACTCAATCCTATCCTTTATGTGATAAGTTAAACAACTGAGGAACCACTGTACCTTCGGTTTTTCATCTACAAGGTATGGCACATACCTAAGTAGACTTAAAAACTAGTTGTTCAAATCTTTCATAGTCATTGTACCTAGTTTAAGCTCATAGAATTATTTTGCTCTTTCTTCATAGTAGCTCAGATAAAAATTTCTTTTTAAAGTAATTCTGGAAGGTACTCCAATTTATGTTCTTTTCTCTTATTCCTTTCACTCTTTTTAAATCTTTCCACCATATATCAGCTTTCCCTGAAAGATTATAGATATCCATTCTAGCCTTTAATTGATTAGAAAAGTTATAAATCTGGAAGTACTTTTTCATCCCAGATAACCAGGATTCTGCTTCCTCCTCCTTCTCAGTTTCTCCATTAAATGTTGGCAGTTTAATCTTTTTAAACTCCCCTAAAATTTCCTCATAAGGTTTATATTTTCTTCTTTTAGTATAATGGTTGTCATCACTACTATCACTAGTGGAATGAAAATTACGTTGATCACCAAATAATTCTGAAGATGAGTTGCTTTCATTTTTAGTCTGTTTAGCCTTTTTATACTTATGTTGGTAACTTATATCTTCTGAATCAACTATTTTACCCCTTCCCTCAGCATGAAATCTTTCTGTTACGATCTGATTCAGCTCCTCCTGAGCTCTCAGAATCCTCTCATTTTCCTTTTTAACATTCCATTTCAGATTTTAATTCTTTTACTGTTTGTGTGGTTGTCTTCCTGTATAGGTTCTCTTTTTAAGTTTTCTTCTTCAGTAAAGAGAGATTCCTCTTTTGCATATTCCTCTAGTCTTTCCATACTTGTTGTTAAACTCAGAAACAAATTTCTCTGTTGAATAACATTAAAAGAAAACAACATCAACAAAATGATTTAATACACTGTTTCATAAAAGCAAGTTGAGCTTCATCAAGGCCTAGTGTTTGAACCTTGTGCAACATCAGCAAAATGATTTAAGACATTGTTTCATAAAAGCAAGTTGAGCTTCATCAAGGCCTAGTGTTTGAACCTTGTGTTTTGATACCACATGTCAGTACCCCAAAATTTCACAAAATTTTAAAATTTTTAAGATAACATAAAATGTTTGAATACGCAGTTTACTAACTGCTAGCGGTTAGCGGAAATTGAAATAGTCTAACAAATAGTATTAATTAGTTTCATATCATGATAACTAATACAACTTCCATTTTTGTAATGTATAAAAGATAGATCTACATTCAGATTTCTTTCAGCTTTACTAACAAGTTTACTTTTTGGCAAGTAGGTGAAATCTATCTTTGAAAGATTGGGCTTACTTAGCTTTATGCTAATGTAGATGGACTGCTGATTCTTACAGGTTCAACAGGTAACGATTGATCAAGTAGAAGTTTAATTCATAAGTAGCAAGAAGTAATTCTGTTTGCATGTTAATATGCTAGTAAATAAACTGATTATTCTCAAGAGAGCTCTAATGAGGTAAAGTACTTTGTCCTCTATAGTTTTTGTTTTCAAAACAATATTCAAAGTATAAATATAAAGATTGTTATCTTTATCCCATTTAGCAAAGCAAGAGATATTTACAGTGAGCTTAGAGCTCATGTTCTTTGTTTTACTTTTACTTCTATTTTATCATGCTTATAACACTAATGTTGCATTTAATTGTACGGTCTTTTATTCATGGAAGTATTCCTGTCAATTTCGAAGGTAAAGCTATTCAATATAATGCATGTTTCTATCTAGTCTCTATCTTACTAGCCATGGAATTTATTAAGCTGTTGTTTGCATGTGAAGATGCTAATCATCGAGTCTTGAACTTTAGCATTTGAATCATTGCTTTGATGCATGTATTATTGTAACCATATACATTACCATATCATTTTATAATGTAACCATCTGATTGCCACTTGCATCCTGTAGAGATCTTACTACCTGGTAATTTCTATAATTACAAACCTTGTGCATGGTTTACTCCATAAATAAAACTACTATTGTCATCTTGCCTCATTGATAATAAGTTGTAGTTGATAATATTTACTATAGTAGATTACATTACTGAGAAATTCTAAGCTAAGGTATTCATCAAGTGAGACAATATGACAAAGATTCTTATGCTACACTAGAACCAAGTATACATAAACAATCACAAACCGTTTTGTAAAATAATGATAGGAATCATTATTATTGTCATTAATAATTTGATCCTACAAAACACTAATGTATAAGCTTACATTAAAGTTAACCCTATGATTGTTTGCTTGATATGGTTAAATACTTTTGCTCCATAGTCCAACAATGAATATAATTTATTAGCAATTGTAACTAATCTTAACCACCGATTGCAAATGATATGGTTGTAACTAATTTTAAGTCGATTGTAAAGTAAACATACAATTCATTATTTTTGAAATGTTATACTATGGTCGACTTGGTATTGTTTTTCAATGGTAAGGTATTGCCATGCTTACTCTATAGTCAACGTTATATATATCATTGTTAATAATTTACACAAACCTCGACCCCAACGATTACAATGATATAGTTTTTACATTGTAATCAGTGAATATATATATCTACCTTCCACCGTCGATTACATAGTTGATTTGTTGATTATTGCAATAATGAAATAAATAATTTGGAATGCAGGTTCACTATAGTCTAGACTCATGCGTGGTTAAAATATTTGGAGACCACATGGTCTATTCTCATCCATGCACTGATGATTTAAAAGATTAGAAACCCTATTCACCGGTCATTTGTCTCTGAGGGTTTCGCTGGCCTGCAGGCTGCTATGTGTATTTTTTTTCTTGGCGGCCATGAGAGGCTGCTCCTCTGTTCACTTGCTCTGTGGCTTGTATTTGTTGTTGTTGTAGTTTCATTTTTTAGTCCTCGGCTCCAAAACTTCGTTGTTGTACCCTTACTGTGCGAGTGGTTACTTGTTTATGTGTTTGTCTCTCGGCCTGTCCATAGTTTTTTAGTTCTAGTCCTTTCTTGGATTGTTACAGTGTGGTGAAACTTAAGCTCGTTGACATTGTCTCCACCCAGGTCGGTCTAGGGGTTGACTCTCCTCTGTGTACATTTCTAAGCTGGTGACAGCTTCTTTGTTGCTCGAATCCTCTTCTTGTTCATAGGTAAGACCACTCAGTCCCTTATCACGACAAATTTCTTGTTAAGTTATGAATACATTTTAGGGTTTTTAACTTAGAACTGTGCATTGTTCTAACTCTCTGTAAATGTGCTCTTTACAGGAAATAAGACAGCTCGAAACTTCAATGAAGTGGAACACCAATGTCCGGCTCCCGTGGACTCATGACCCCAACCGCTAAGACCTTTTTTCAACCGGGTTTTACCCTACTTGCAATGAGGGTTGTGGAAGGAGAAATAAACAGTGCTTGGAATCCTGTTTCAGTTTCTTGTTAGTTAGGAGAATTAATATAATGTTTCTTTCCAGTTTCATAAAGTCAGGATTAAGGGGGGATGTTAGAATAATCAACCCATAGTATTTACCCACTTAGACATTATTTCATTTATTTTGTCTTATTTGCCTAGTCCATGAGTCCCACCATGTGCAAGTTGCTAATTGCCTATCCATAGAGGTCAAACTTGCCATTATTGACTCATGGAGCACTTGAGAAAGCCTTAGGAATCAAATCTGCTTTATTCCTGGCCTCCTAGGCGCCCTTCTGCTTTTTCTGCTTTATTGCCTGCTTTTTCAGTGTTTTAAGGCACATAGGAAAGCAAGACTAGGTGAGGTGAATCAGTTTTGTTGCCTCTTCCTCCTCCACTCTTTCCTCCATGCAAAAGCATGTGTGAGCTGCCATTTGACCACTCTTTATCTTGCCCATGCGCCCTTGCTAATTCGTGGGGTCCTTGATAGATTTGGGATCAGCTTTTTACACCTATGGGGGATTTGCCTATTTTGGGTAAGCCTGCTTTATGCTAGTTTTGGATGCTTCCTTATGCATTCGATTTGCTCATGTATTCTATATATTCAGCAGCCTATGTTATTACAGGGTTGGCTATTGTACACTCAGTTAATATAATTTTGTGTTACAGCTCCATATTCAGTCTCCATTGTTGATAATTTTGCATGATCAATTGTTAATTGTTGTGGGTGAAATTAATCTACTGCAGGCCTGAATTTCTACATTATGCTGGGTAAAACTGGCCTTTGAGCCGTGAAATGTATTTGGTTTTTAAGTTAGGATTCATCCTTATGGCTTGACAATGTATTACAGTTGGTTTTATAAATAAAGATTTTATTTATCTTGAGCTCTGTCTCGTGATTGTTATGATTTCATTAACCTGTAAATAATGTTATTGTAAAATAGGTTTTTATTTCCTTCTTCTACTGACAGTGAAGAAGTTTACTGTTTATGCTACGTTTATAAATAATAATATTAATATAAAGACTGTGGAATAGTCGTAATGTAAATTTATAAATTTTATTATGATAAATAAGTAAATAATTGTTAGGGTTTACTGGAAGTGAAACCCTTGTATAAATGTATTCTTAAATTAATTATTATTTGAGCACAGTTTCCTGTTTGATTCTATTTTGCTTGTACAGGTGTATTGATGTTTATTAACCTGTTTAAGAAATATTTAAAATAAATGAGTTTATAAATATATTATAAAGTTTTAGAGATAAGACTGTAATCAGTCTAGTTTAAAGTCTTCTTGTTTAATTTATTTACATAGTTATCAATGTATATGGTTAAAACTTATATAAATCAATTTATAGAAAGATAAATGAAAAGTTAGGGTTTCGATCCTCAGGTTTATCTTGCATAGGTTATAAGCCTGTTTATTAAATATAAAATAGTTTCTAATAGGAAAATATTAGTTTTATTTTATTTAATGTTTACATCTATACTTTTTATTTTATTTCTATTATGTAAATTATAGTTATTCAGAACTCTGTAAAGAATAGATGGTTAACCATGGAACTCTGTTTATTTTTCACAGAATAAGGGTTTATATAAATAACCCTAATCTGGTTTATTTTTAAGTAAGGGTTTAGAATTTAGTAATTAGTTTATAAGATATAATGTGTGGTTAATAACTGTTATTTTCTATAACTTCTATTTGTATCGGTATACTCTTACTGTAACTCTAGTGTAGTTACTATTTCTTTTCTTGCATTTTATTTAGTTATACTAAGTAAAGATAGCAAACACAAATGAACCATAACACTGTTTTTCCTAATATTTAAAATATTGAAATAAATTTACTCTGCTATCTACAGATACAAGATTCTATCTACTATTTTCATTCTCTTTAGAATTCTTTCATCTACCTAAACATTCTAACTGTGCTAGAGTACAACCTGGTTTCTAGGTGGGGAAAAACACAGTGTAGAAATTTATTTTCAATCTATTTCATTAATTCTCTAAACCACTATCATTTCTATAACAATCTAATAAGAATACTAAATCTAGCATTTCATCAACTCTGAACTTATAACATTCACATAGCAGTCAGACTAAGATTTATTTAACTAACACAGTAAAATAAAATAACATAGGACCTGTTGAGGATAGAAGACAACAGCTTTAGGAGGCCATTCCTCCCTACCAATCTCCTGGAGAGCGCTCAAACAACGCTTCCTCAGGACCCCCGAGCCTCTTCCTGGTCTTCTTGGCTGAGAACTGGTGGAGAATGCAAACAGTAGAACCCTCTGTCAACTGACTAGTTCAATACCTCAGTAAAACACTCTACTCTCAGCAGTATAATCTTCAGCTTAAAAGCTGCACTAGATCAATCAGGAGTTATCCCCTCAAACACTTTCCAAATTTCCCTTCCATTGAATTTCTATGAAGTACATTCATTCAACCTGACTGATCACTTCCCTAGAATGAGCAGCCTCAGCTCTCTTCAATGGGAATTTTTATAAAGATTTCCTAGGTCTTTTGGGTGAGTTTTCATTAATTGAGCCACCTGCTCTAATTCCACTTTCTTGGGGAATCATGACCACAAATGTAGGGAGGTTTCCACCTGCAACAGTTGGAAGTGGTTTGGGGATGCCGCCACATGTCATTTTTCTCTCCACCTAGTCTCCTCCACCAATTTGACCAGTAAACACTCTTTTAACAACTCTCCTAAGCTGTTGTATCCTCCTTTATTTATTTATAAATAAAATATTTAGAATTTACATTAAATATCCTTGACCCTACTGAGTCATCAATTACAACTTAGCATAAAATTTTAACATATTGTCAAATAATATAAAATTATTTTTTCAAAATTGGGGTATGTGACAGAATGGGACCCTCATTGAACTCCTATGAGGCTCTTGAATCGACTATTAAAAACGAAGCGTTAACAACTGGCTCCACGATGGATGCTATCCTCCCAGTGAGGTAGCAAAGAACCCTCGTAGACCAAGTGCCAAAACCATTGGGCTGCCTTCAATATTTCTTTGAAATCCCCATTCTGCTCTGAGTTACCACTTCAGCGAATTTGTGCCACTCTTGCAAATCATGCCGATGAATGTCAACCTGTTCTGGTAACTGAAAATGAAAACAAACTCAAATAGTAATGAAGGAAATGCTTGATAACTACTGAGCTTATTTTTTCCTACCTACTCTACCTAACTTTGTGCACAAATCTGATTAAGTGAAATCAGAATTCCAATGAAGCCAATCAAGCAATTTTCCTAATAGTTTTATTCTTTCATTGTTCTTGATGGACAAAAATGAAATAGATAATGGGAGAAGGAAATGATAAACAAACTGATCTTCAAAGCAGGGATGCAACCAATCACTGCCTTCACCCAGGCCCTTCATGGATTCGGCCACTGGGTCATAGAAATCACGGCAACCTCCAATACGTTCTGTCACCTACCCATGGGAAAGCCATCTTGAAATTCCTTATTCTAGATATTCGTCAGGCTGACACTTGGAAGATTGCAGAAAAGGACCCATAGAATCTTTCTTCAATGGAACATCCCGCTTTCCGCTTGAAATTTCTGTAACAAGAGCTTGATGTGCTTTAAGAGGGAGGTCCCCTACTTCTCCAGTGGAACCAAATAGGTGCATTCCTCCTTTGTGAGGTGGCACTACTGAAGGCGGACTATCAGAAAACGTGTTTATTGGGAGGCTGCTGCATCCATTTTCATAGCTTGTTCCTTTACTACATATTCCCAATGCATTAGTAGCATGAGAGGAATCGCCTAGCTGGTTCTTCTTATTGTCTTCTTTCCTGTACAGGCTTCTGGTCTACACCATCTCCATTTCTTTCTATTTTTTCCTGGAGGCCTTAATCATGTGTCATATTAATTCAAAAGAGGCATAACACAAGGGTAGCCTATCACCTCCAGTGCCCTTATCGTCCTTTCTCGCTTCAACCTTCTGACTTTGCATTGAATCTTGATTCTTTTCATCAATAGGGTTTGTTTCAATAACTGGCTCGTCATGTATATTCTATAGGTACTCTTCCTCATATTCATCGTACACAGGCATACCAAACTCCTTCTTAAAATCGTCCTTTGCGGACTAGGGGCGGTGTAGGTCACCATTTTCAAAGAACAATCATGTAGGACTACCTGCTCCTGCATCAGGCCAGTCATCTTTCTGCATACTAGGAGAGAGCTTTGATGTGCCAGTGACTTTCCCATTATGCTTGTAGGGCCCAACCAATTTGTATGTGTATTTTATTTCACCACCACTGTCATGATATGACAATTTCTTGGACATCTTAAGGTTTTCCTCAACCTCCAAACAATCAGTGAACATATGCTGTAGGGTAGTTGATTTTCTCTCCAAAAGAAGCAAGGACAGGTCAAGAGGAAAGGCAGCTGCATAAAATATCTTAGCAGCGTTCTCAAGAGGTTGGAATTCCTTAGGCATGTTATAATAAAAGCTTGCGAATCTTCTGTTAAAACTAGATATGGCCTCATCCTCATGCCTCTTAGGGAATAAAACTATGAAAGTATTTGCTCCAATGGCCTTCACCTACCCAAAAAATTTAAGAAGGTGCAAGAAAACTCTTCTTAATTGTTGATGGATTTAGGCTGCAAGTGTTTAAACCATACTTTGGCATATCCTTGCAAGGACAGGGTGAAAGCCTGCATGCATATATCATCATGATCTATCTCAAAAAGGTCAGAGAAATGCTCAAAGGATTGTAAATGTTTCTTATCATTCAAGTCTTGGGATTCTCCATTGAACTTGGGGAGGTACTTGTAATATTTCATGGGAAAATCATGGAGGATGGGAGGCAGCTGTAGTGGTTTGTATCGGCTTGGAGAAATAGGAGAGACAAGGTTAGGCACAATAGCTAAGCTATCGTCTGAGGTTTCATGAATTTCACAGGGGTGTCCTTTGACGTCGTGAGCCCCTAGATAAAAATCTAGGCCATAATCAGAAGTACAAGATGACATAACGCTTTCAGTTCGTAAAGAAGGATAAACAAGAATATATTCATAGCTTTGTTCAAAATGAGCTGAACCATAGAAGGATGTTTTGATAAATCTGGGAAAAGATAAGAGCAAACTTACAAGATAGGATAAGGAATCCTGGAAGAAACGCGGACTTGAGAATCTTGACCTTCTGCCATGCATTTCTAAGCTTTATAAGGGGTCCATTTTCCAGATGGAGTCTTCCATCTTTCCTCTACCATTTGATTTCTGGGTCACACCACTAGTGGAGTTGCTGAATTTGGAATCCTTCAAGAGTGGAGTCGCCAGGTGAAAAGTGCTCAACCTTCTTCATGTCTGGTCAATTGTTCACCATCAACAACCAGATCTAAAATCTTTGTTGTTCTTCCCAGGGATGATATTCAATCTTGTCCCTGGCAACGGTGCTAGTTTGTTAGCACCAGAATTGAGCCCCAAGCCTTAGGGGAGGCCCGCTCTCGGGTAACAGCAGAACCACTTTAGATTACGCCTCCGGCCGTATGCAGTGAGAGAGGGATATCTCATTTTGTCTTTGAAGTCTACTCCGTGTAATATTTTTAGTCAAGGATAATCAGGGGGCCAAGATCCTGAATGGGACAAAGTGTATCAAGGTGAGATGTAAGGTGGGATTATCGGGGTAAGGGACCATTGGCAATGGAGTCAAAAACCATCATAGGGAACACTTGCATAAGGAAAGGAATGGCGTGGGGTTGCAAACAAAGGCAAGGTAGTCGCTGATCTCCCAATCAGGAGATATTTAGTGGGCGGTTGGAGGACGAGAGAGAGAACAACCCATCGTATGGAGCACCAGCGAGATGAATTCCACACAACTTTAGAAGAACAATTGATAAATGTCCGGAACAACAGCCGAAGCATAACAAGTATGAATTCCTAACTGCTATACACTAAGTTGCAGACATGAAAGCAATCAACACACTGGAGTGAAAATAGGAAACACATTGCACGTAAAAGAAGATACATATTGGGAAAATCAACGACATAGGAATATCTTCCATGAGAAACAACTCCTCCTCTACAATTTTATTCATAACACAGGCATCAAATCTTATTTACAATGGAGAGCCTCAGCCCTAGAATGTTTCCCAATCCAACCAACTCCTCTCCTCCCTCTATCGAGAGTGTATTTATACTATTCTAATGCTGAGACTACCTATTTGAAAATTGTTACAAGTCACTATCATGCATTAACAATACAGTGAGTGGAACTATCACCACGTTTTACAAATATAAACAATAAACATCATGGCGCGTCGCATTTGGCCCGAGTAACAGTTCGATGTGCTTAGTTGCTACAACGGATTGCGAGTATGATGCTTCCTTCCATGCCTGGAGTGTGTGCTCCCATCGTGTTCAAATGCAGCTTTCCTCATGGGCACACACTGGCAAGGTCGCTTGCATCTTTCCCTAGTTCAATCACATCCACCACCTCCTTCCTCTCCGGGTAAGACTGTTAGCCGTGGGCTATGGAAGAAGTTCCGCATTGCTTCTAGTTGAGACGAACCTGTGGGGTGGCTGGTCATTCTTGTACTTCTCACCTCCAGTGAGGTGAGCTCTCCCACAATCAATAGGGTATAGCATATCTACACCAGCCCCATCACCCTCGAAAAGTGGACTTCATAAACAGGGCTATTAGGGCTTTAAACCCTTGATGCTCCCATCCAAACAAATGCTTATACAGGGAACAATCAATGACTATCCCCTTCTACAGAGGCTTTGGTGGGCACAATTCTATCATGGGTTCTTGGAAAAACACTTACGGGTAGTAAGTGTTGTTGAAATATTGTAACTTCGAAGAATATTCTATATGTATCTTTTTGTGGTCCCCGAGGGTCCTATCGGGAGAACCACTTGTATTACTTTGTACCCCGATGCTTCTAATCGGAAGAACTAATAAGAGTCATGAGGTAGTCCCCTCTAATTGTAAAGGTGGGTCATTAGCACCCCAGTGTAGTTACTTGAGCCTACATGTGTAACTCGAGCCTACATGATTAACTCGAGACTACATGTTGGATGAGTTAACTAAAGTGAACGAATGAATATAATCAGAGGTGTGGCACTCCTCATTTGGACACATACACTTTCACTTGTGTAGCGCATTAGTGGAGAAGAGAAGAGTAGAAAGAGAAGGAGGAGGATCAGGCTTTGATCTCCTTGCTGGTTTTATCTTTTACCTTTTTGGGGCATCTATATTGAGGAAGATTTTGCTGGGTTTTTCCCTTTAGGGTTTTCCCAGGATAAATCTGTGTTGTTCTTGTGATGTTGTTTCTTTCAGTGATCCTGTTTATATGCTTTTGTTATGAAAATGAAATTAAATACTGATGTTCTATCTTAGCATATGAATATTTAACATGGTATCAGAGCTAACCTGAACAGGACAGCTTTCACAAGGTGAAATAGCTCTCTCTCTCTCCCTGGAAGAAATTAGGGTTTTCGAGAAAATTTTTGAGTCTTGGAAAACTGATTGCATGGAAAGTTGCGCCCTCCCAGAGCGCATCTTTTGAGCCTAGAATCACAATTTTTGGATGTGTGAGTCTCCGGAAAAGTCAAACCCTAGTTTGACAGCTATCCTAGAAAACTGCTAAACTAGAAAACTGCAGAAGCTGAATCTTGCAAGTCTGATATGAAAAGTGAAGAATTGAAATCTCCAAAATCAAAAGTCAACTCACCTCATTCAAGCGCATCTCCTGGTAAGGTCAGTTTCTCATTGCGCAAAATTTTAATTTTTTGTGATTTTCTTACAAGATGGCCCCAAGCACTAAGCTTGAGGATAAGCTAGAAGGCATAGAGAATTTCCGAGCATGGAAATATAGGATTGGTCTCATTCTCCAAGAGAATGATCTTGATAATTATGTCAAAGAAGAAGTCTCAGAACCTGAAGAAGATAAAGCCAAGGAGAAGCACAGAAAGATATGATTAGGGCACAAAGGATTATTGTTGTCTCCATCAAGGATCACTTGATTCCTCAAGTGTCATCCAAGAAGACTCCAAAAGAAATGTATGATTCCCTTTCTAGAATGTTTGAGGGAAGAAACATCAACAGGAAGATGAATCTAAGAGCTCAATTGAAGAGTACCAAGATGAGTCATGGAGAATCCATCCAAGACTACTTCATAAGGGTTTCTCAGATCAAAGAGCAACTAGAAGCTGTTGAAGATAAGCTTGATGAAGATGAATTGGTTATGACTGCTCTCAATGGTCTTACTAGACCCTGGGAATCCTTCATCCAGATGATATGTTCCAGAAAAGAGAGCATGATGTTTGAAGTAGTATGGGAAGACTGCATTCAGGAAGAAACTAGAGTGGCAAACAGAGAAGCCTTACTAAAAGAGGATGATCAAGCTCTAGCCACTCATACCAAGAAAAGAAGAAGGAATAAACCCATCTTCAAGAAGCAAAACCACAAAGAGCATCTACCTCCCATAAGGTTCCAAAGATCAAGAGAAAGTCTAGCAAACAAGGACTACTCTGGTTTTCAGTGTTTCCATTGTGACAAGATAGGACACATTGCTAGGAATTGTCCTATGAAGAAGCAAGAATATAAGAGGAGGATCAGCAACAACAAAATATATCATGCTCATCTAGCTGAAGATGAGGATGAAGAAGAAGAAGAAGGAGAATGACCTCCAAGAAAGCAAGCCTAGAGAAGAAGATGCAGAAGAGTATGTGCTATTCTCTGCACTCTCTGGTTCTATAACACCTGGAGAAGACACTTGGCTGATTGATAGTGGTGCTTCAAAGCACATGTCGGGACAAAAGAAGACTCTATCCAAACTTGAAGAAAGGAGCTCTCCTCAGAAGGTATCTCTAGGAGATGACTATCAATATCTGATCAAAGGAGTTGGTGAAGCAAGCTACAAACTTGATTCAAGTAATCCCCTAAAGATGAAAGATGTATTATATGTACCTGGTTTAAAGAAGAACTTACTTTCTATCTCAGCTTTAGATAAGAAAGGATTCAAAGTTGCTTTCATATATGGCCAAGTACTCATGTGGCCCAAAGGAAATAATATTGAAGATGCAATCATCATTGGTGAAGAAGAAGGAGGCCTGTATAAACTCAAAGGACACTCAGAAACAACCTTTGTTCATGAGTCCACTAACCCTA
>LPNX010933360.1:161073-207759 GCA_001517045.1 Pseudotsuga menziesii
GCTTGCACACATCAACTACAAGGCTCTACCTCATGTGAACAAAGTAGTGGCGGGATTACCAGATATGAAGACCAAGCATGAAGGCATTTGCAAAGGATGTGCGAAGGGAAAGAACATCAAGAATCCATTTCTGAAAAGTGAAACTAAAACAAAAGGTACATTGGAATTGATTCATTCAGATGTATGTGGTCCAATGTATTCTACATCCTTAAGTGGCTTTGAATATTATATCTCATTCATTGATGAATTTTCAAGAAAGACTTGGATATACTTCTTGAAAGCAAAGAATGAAGTGTTTGAGAAATTCAAGGAGTTCAAAGCCTTGATAGAGAATCTTTCAGACAAGAAGATAAAGACACTCTGATTAGACAATGGAGGAGAATATACCTCAAAAGAGTTTGAGGCTTTTTGCAAATATTCCGGAATCAAGAGGGAACTAACTACTCCCTACAATCCGCAAAATAATGGGGTTGCGGAAAGAAATAACAGAACCATCATGGAGGTAGTGAAGACAATGATATATGATCAAGATCTTCCAATGCATCTATGGGCAGAAGCAGCAAGAACTGTTGTGTATGTACAGAACAAAATATCTCATAGTGCTCTTGGGTTCAAGACTCCAGAAGAGATATTCACAGGAAAGAAGCCTGAGGTAAGTCACATCAAGATATTTGGTTGTCTAGTATATATTCATATACCGAAAGAGAAAAGAACCAAGTTAGATCTTTCTGGAAAGAAGGGGATATTTGTTGGATATTGTGAAGTATCCAAATCATTTATAATTTACATTCCTAGATTCCATCGCATGGAAATCAGTCGAGATGTGACATTCGATGAAGAGGTGGGCCTCAAGAGATGCAGAAAGTGCCAACATGAAGAAGTGTATGAAGAAGAGTCACCTCCCAAAAATGAGGAAACTACATATCTCCCTGAAGAATAAGTTCCTGAAGAACATGACATGGCAGAACCACAAGAACCCCCTATGATGGAGATATCAAGAAAGAGAAAGCCTGCTTGGACAAGAGAAATTATACGAGAGGTAGAAAGATATGGAGCTTCTGAAGGCTCCACAAAGGAAAGGAAGAAACCTAAGACCTTTTTCCAACTATGTAGCCTTGATGTGTGATCTTGTAGATCAAGAACCTACAAACTACGAAGAAGCAGTATAGAAGAAAGAATGGAAAGAAGCAATGACTAAGGAATACCAGTCAATAATGAAGAATGATGTATGGGATATAGTTCCCAAACCAAAAGGAAAGAGTATAGTATCCTCCAAATGGATATAAAAAATAAAGCATGTAGCTGACGGAAGTATTGAGAAGTATAAAGCAAGATTTGTGGCCAAAGGTTTCTCTCAAAAGGAGGGAATTGATTATGAAGAAACATTTGCCCCAGTAGCACGGTATACTTCAATTAGAGTTATCATGGCACTTGCATCCATAATGAAGTGGGAATTACACAAGATGGATGTGAAAACAACCTTTCTGAATTGTGTGATCGAAGAAGAAGTATACATAGAACAACCACAAGGATTTGAAGTTGAAGATATAAATACTCATGTATGCAAGTTGAAGAAGGCCTTGTATGGCCTGAAACAAGCTCCTCAAGCTTGGGATGAAAGGATAGACAGTTTCCTGTCAAGCATGGGTTTCACTAAGAGCAAAGCTGATCCTAACCTTTATCTTAAGGTTGTAAAAGATGAACCTGTCATCCTGCTGTTATATGTGGATGACTTATTCTTGACAGGAAATGAGAAACAAATTATGGAAAGCAAGAAGAAACTAGCAAAAGAATTTGAGATGAAAGACCTTGGATTGATGCATTAATTCCTAGGTCTGGAAGTATGGCAAAGTACAGAATGAATCTTTCTCAACCAGGGAAAGTATGCAGTAGAGATATTGAAAAGATTCAATATGTTAGAATGCAAATCCATGGCCACACCCATGGAATCCAACCTGAAGCTGTTAGCTGATGACTCATCAGAGTTAGTGGATGTGACTCAATATAGACAGATCATTGGGTCATTGATGTACTTAAAAAATACTAGACCAGACATTTGTTTTTCTATGAACATCTTGATTCAATATCTTTTGCAACCAAGATGGGTTCACTTAGTAGCTACAAAACATGTGATGAGGTATCTGAAAGGGACGATAGACTTTGGTCTATACTATGATGGCAGCCATGAGTATAGATTGTATGGCTATACAGATGCAGATTGGGTTGGAAGTGTCTCAGACAGAAAAAGCACTTCAGGTGGATGTTATAGTCTGGGATCTGTTATGATTTCATGGTTTAATAGAAAGCAGTCTAGTGTTTCTCTAAGAACAACCGAAGCAGAATATATAGCAGCTTGCTCTGCTAGTTATGAAGCCATATGGTTGCGGAAGATGATGTCAGGTTTACTCAACCTAGAGTTGGACACTAACGTGATTCTATGTGACAATCAAAGTTATATAAAGATGACAGAGAACCCAGTATTCCACGATATATCAAAGCACATAGAAATCAGGTATTTCTACATTCGAGATATGATGTAGAAGGGAGCCATAAAGCTCCAATATGTGAGTACTGATGAAAAAGTTGTTGATGTGCTGACGAAGCCTCTGTCTCGAGTAAAGTTTGAACACTTTCGAGACAATATTGGTGTGGTTTGGAAGGACCTTCCTTGAAAGGGGGAGTAGTGATGTTGCAGTGGGATTGTATCATCCCTAGGAACCTACCCTAAAGTGATCCGGTGACCTCGATCCTCGAGAATGAAGAGGGATTGTATCATCCTGGGACATCTGTCCAGAATAGATCCAGTGACTTCGATCCTCGAGAATGTGATGGGATTGCATCAATATCCCTGAACTTCGGTTCAAAATGTATCCGAAGGTATCGGCCCCCATGAATGTGGTGGGATTGCATCATCCCTGAACTTCAGTTCAAAATGTATCCAGAGGTCTCGGCCCCCGTGAATGTGGTGGGATTGCATCATCCCTGAACTTCGGTTCAAAATGTATCCGGAGGCCTCGACCCCCGTGAATGTGGTGGGATTGCATCATCCCTGAACTTCGGTTCAAAATGTATCCGGAGGTCTTGGCCCCCGTGAAAGTGGCGGATTGCATCATCCCTGAACCTCGGTTCAAAATGTATCCGGAGGTCTTGGCCCCCGTGAAAGTGGCGGATTGCATCATCCCTGAACCTCGATTCAAAATGTATCTAGAGGTCTCAGCCCCCGTGAATGTTGTGGGATTGCATCATCCCTGAACCTTGGTTCAAAATGTATCAAGAGATTTCGGTCCCTGTGAAAGTGGTAGGATTGTATCATCCCTTGACTTAGGTCCAAAAGTGATCCGAAGACTTTCGTCTTCGTGTTGTGGATTGCAAGTTGTTGCTGATGATGATGATGTTGCTGTTCGAAAGATCAGAGTATGATGATGATGTTGCTGTTCGAAATATCAAAGTATGATGATGATGATGTTGTTGTTCGAAAGATCATAGTATGAAGATGATGTTGCTGATCGAAAGGTCAAAGTGCTGAAGATGATATTGCTGATCGAAAGGTCAAAGTGCTGAAGATGATGTTGCTGATCGAAAGGTCAAAGTGTTGAAGATGATGTTGCTGATCGAAAGGTCAAAGTGCTAAATATTGTTGCTGATCGAAGCGGTCAAAGATTGTTGCTGACTGAAAGGGGTCAAAGTGTTGATGTTGCTGAAGACTGAAGATTGAAGATGAAGACTACATGATGTTGAAAAGCTTGCAATGATTTATAGATGTGTTACCCTGATGATGTTGATGGTGTTCTCTCTCTCTCTCTCTCTCATTATTGTTGTTGTTGATGTTGTTGTAGAATACCCTTCTCGTTAAGGGGGAGTGTTGAAATATTGTAACTTCGAAGAATATTCTATATGTATCTTTTTGTGGTCCCCGAGGGTCCTATTGGGAGAACCACTTGTATTACTTTGTACCCCGATGCTTTTAGTCGAAATAACTAATAAGAGTCATGAGGTAGTCCCCTCTAATTGTAAAGGTGGTTCATTAGCACCCCAGTGTGGTTACTTGAGCCTACATGTATAACTTGAGCCTACATGATTAACTCGAGCCTACATGTTAGATGAGTTAATTAAAGTGAACGGATGAATATAAATAGAGGTGTGGCTCTCCTCATTTGGACACACACACACACTCACTTGTGTAGCGCATTAGTGGAGAAGAGAAGAGTAGCAGGAGAAGGAGGAGGATTAGGCTTTGATCTCCTTGCTGGTTTTATCTTTTACCTTTTTGGGGCATCTATATTGAGGAAGATTTTGCTGGGTTTTTCCCTTTAGGGTTTTCCCAGGATAAATCTGTGTTGTTCTTGTGATGCTGTTTCTTTTAGTGATCTTGTTTATATGCTTTTGTTATGAAAATGAAATGAAATACTGATGTTCTAGCTTAGCATATGAATATTTAACAAGTGTCCAGGCCCCACGTTGTTGGGGGCACAGGTATCACGTCTAGACCTTGATGGCTGGTGTCATTCTTGGCATGCAATACCAAGGTGACGGGTGATTGTGGAAGTTTCCCACCAACTGTCAACACCCCCAGACAGACAAGTTTCTCAAACCAGATCTTCATCGTCAAACTCTTTGGGCCTTTGCATATTCGTGGAGAAGTAAAACTCAGGTTCTGGAGATATGTTAGTTCACTCCCATTTCTCCGAAAGTAGTATATATAAGGCTTTGAGACTGGCCCTAGCAATGACTGGTCATCATTCCTGCGCACTCTGTCATTGAGTGTATTTGGTATCAACATGTGTGAGGGCGTGAGCAGAGTGATCCTTTACTTGCTAGGGATCTAGTCACTTAGTTTCATCAATCATGGTGCCTTACCGTCTACTGTGGGAAGCATTTGTGGATGCCATCTGGTAAAATAGATCCATGCTGCAAAGTTCATGAAGTGGATGCTCCCACATTTCCTTTCTCTTTTGAAGTAGGAAACGGAATGGTCTCCTGCGTCGTGCTGGCTTTGCCTCGTGTGAGTGGTGGATTCGCCGATTACTTTCCTCATTTCCATAGGTCAAATCATGCAAAAGCCACCTATATTTATGTGACATGACTCTTCCAAAGGGATAATTCCACCGTTACGCGTCCTACAAATGGCGTCGAAGGAATCGGCCAATCTGCAAGGACGCAGATTACACGTGTGAACATCTCCTCTGCTGTCATCTCTGCAATGGATGTGAAACCTGTACCCTGGGAGCTTTCCCAGCCATCCGATATGAGGAATCTTTCATGTCCACTGTCCACATTTCATTCCGTCTGCTGCCAATTTTTCTCCTTTGAACATCGTGGGAAGTTCTGGATCGTGACATGTTCTCAACCATCGATCGCGACCGACCCTTCATGCAGCCGTAGATCTGAGTGGGCCCCATTATCTTTCACAATGAGAAGCCTTGGCATTCATCCATGCTATTTCATTCTACAAAATAAACCGTGGCTGTAGATTTCTCTCCTTTCTTATCGCAGTCGTTGATATTCGCGACCACTACCCCTCTTTCACGATTTGAAATCATGGCTTTACCCGCGCAAGTATGTCTTGCGAAATTGATTGAGGCCATAGATCTGATTCAAATCCCATATCGACTGTAGAATGTTTCCAACCTTTAATCCATTTCACAATCTAGAAACACAGCTTTGGTCGAGCATGTCTGCTCGCGCAAAATGGTTTGGAGCCATTGATCCACCTCTGATCAATCTCAACCTTTTATTTCGAGTCTTGCTCGATGCCTTTAGCACACCTTCAATTTTCTCCTTTGCCTTGCACTTATGATAACCTGAAGGGGATTTCCCATGAAGGTCGTGGGAATGGGACCCTCATCGAAATCCTATGAGGCTCTCGAATCAACTGTTAAAAACAGAGTGTTAACGGGTACAATGAAATAAAATGTAAAATATACAAGTGAATATGTTTCGAAGTTACAAATACATCAACATAATATACTTTCCATGGAATTCAATCCCATCACATCAACAAGTGATGAGGTCATCATGACACATGATTCCATCATATCAAAGGCTCCAACAATCATGGCCTTACAAACCACCATATAGATTCCAAGACCCAGGGCATTTCCAAATGCACCATCAATGATCATATAGTGTCCAATGGTAATCATGCCACCATTTTTGTGGGTTCCAAACCTTCTCATGCAGAATGACCATCTCCAAGGATTCCATTACCCCAACAAGGGATACATGGGAGTCAATATCTTCACTAAGGGTTCCAAGTCTCCATCAAGTTATTAATGACCATATCATCAATTTTAAGGGGACAAGGACCATTAAGCCATCAAATGTGGGTCCAAGGGATTCTTAATCAAGAAAGGGGATTCATAGGCTAATTCAACCACCTCAACCACACCAAGAGAACTCCAAGGTTCAAGATCCATCATGAAATCATTTGTGGGGTTGCTAGACCTTCTCCCGGGGTGCCATGACACCATCAGAGCATGGATGACCACATAATGGGTCATTAATGCTTCTCCAACCCATCTAGGGCTTCACCATCATCCACAAAGGCTTCAACACCATCTCTAGGGTTTTCAGCACCATTAGCATGGTATTCAACATCTTCAACAACGTGGTGGCTACAAGATTCAACCTTGTGGGCACAAGGACATTGTCAACTGGGTACAAGGTGCAAAATCACTCTCTAAGAGGTACAAGGCACTGGAAGTGGGACTTGGTGGCATAAATGACAACCTGTCGGGCCACTGCAAGTCCATGTTGGCATAAATGACAATTTCATAAACATAGTTTGCAGAACCGGTCAATGTGTCCATATTCATGGCACTCGTGACAACGGAAAGGGACTCCCTCATAGTCCATCCTCTACCTCCGCCTTGTCTATACCCATATGAAGAATAAGTATTCTCTTATACATTCCCTAATGTTTAAGAATATAATAATTTGTGGATCCATCATGTGTTTAGAGATGGTGAAGGACATATCTGCATTAATAAACACCCCTAAAGTATTACCGATGTCCCTAAACAAGTCCCAGTTCCATAATTCCCAAGGTAGTCTAGACAGTATTACCCAAACAATGATATCATCAAACCTTTCACATTCATAATCAAACATTGGGGTCCATCTCTTGAAAAGAATGGGGGTTGATCCTAGAATCCAGTGATTTTGGAGAAGATTTCCCAGATCTGCCTTGTTTCCTAATGTGAATACAAACCAACCCCTGACAAAAATGAGAAATTTCTGTGTGTAGTTGAGTCGTTCAACCCAAATGATGAAAGCCCATTTATCAAGCCTCTCAAGATTGGGTTAATGTCCTTGGATCTTCCCACCATAGTTGTTTTTGCCATTTCTAAAGATTGAGACACACATAAATTTTTCCCACAAACTAGATTTCGGGGTTCTTTCATGGTCTTTAGACACTTATTCCATTTTTTCCTTTGATTCTCTCCACCCCAGGAGCTCTGTCTTTGGCTGGATCTCGAACTATCTCCACCATCTCCTTTATCTGATCTTTCTCTATGGGGTTTTACTGTTGATTCGAGGGTTTCAAAAAGGAAGCAATCAACCCTTCCACACCCTACAGATGGTCTCTGATCCAAGATATTCCCCTAAGGGTTTTTGTTAGTGGAATCCAAAATTTGAGTAAATCCAAGCCAATATTTGTCCCTAGATCTTCCCAATCTACAACTAGAAGCGTTGTCTCTGTTAGAAGGTTAGTTTGGATAATGGCTGCCTCTACCGGTGTTGGGAAGCCTAGGCTAAGCTATGGTTGTGAGGAGAACATAGAGAAAGGGTTTCCCCCAGCCTACAACACCAACAGTCTCACTGACAGGGATGTTAGGTCGACATCTTCTGTCATGGACCTGTGGCATGACACATTAGGGTTTTCTTAGGTTGCTATTTTCCCTTGTCGGTCACCCAGATTACCGGGTGTCAAATCGTCCTTCAATCGAGGGCCAATCGTCTTCTGTGTAGGATCTGATTCCATCAACCATAATTTTTTTTGGGACTTTTTTGTAGGATCTGATTAAACAAGTTTGATAAACTCTTCATGTTGGGATTATTATTAATCTCCCCTTTGACCATATAAGTCTAATTTTCTATTTTCTTATCTTAGGAAGTATTCATCACTCCAAAAGTAAATGGGGGACACACCTAAGGGACATATTTTACTTACTGCACTTGATTACATGAGTTTAGGTGTCCCAGGGACTAATCCCTATAATTTAGGAACCCACTCTAAGTGCCATCAACAGTCTCCAGTATATTACTCTAGTAGGTATTCAGTTTATTCCATTTATGCTCTGATCCCCATTAATTAGATCACTCCCACTGTCTCTAACATCGGTTTCCATTATTCAATGGAAGTAGGGTGCATTTTCTCAACTACCCTCATTAGTTAACTGAGTGTGAATTGTTTTCGTGATCTGTAGTTGCATTAGTGAGATCCAATGATGATTTTCCTACACTAAGTTAGCTCTAGAGTCAATCCATGTTGGTATATTCAAATCCTATCTTGGGAATTTGAATTCTCTTATATGTATAACCATTGTATTACATATTCATTATTGATTCATGAATATAATCATATTATTCCAATTTTTTCTCCATGTGTGTGTAATTTTGTCATGATTAATTGAACAGTCTAGGCTAAATTACTCTCTCTCTTCTGCATCCTTCTCATCTCATTTGAATTCATGCAGGTTGATGATCCTATGACTCATTAAATTTAACATGGTATGAAAGAGGGTATCCATGCCTGCCACAAACCTTGAAAACTTCCATTGATGCACCAGAAGCCATTGATTTTCAACATAATTCCTGGAATAATTGTATTTCTCCCTCTGGGTTATGTCTAGAGAATTCTATCTAGGTGTGATGTATTCAAAGAAAGTGGATAAGCATAAGTAAAGAGTGTTTGAGCTAAGTTTAATTCGAATTCAATTGTTTTGCAATGTTTTTGCAGGTACATTCAAATAATTTCTGAAGAATTGTTGATCAATATAGCCGTGAAATGGAGAATTCAGAAGCTCTAACTCCCAAAAGCCTTACACCTTTTAATTACCTTGATTCAAGGGAAGATATGCATATTTCCTTGTGCAACAAGGGTCCGTACATGATGACCATGGGCATAGCAGTCGAACCCCAACAATATATTGAAAAGTTGAAGGATCTAGATATGCTTGATGAAGATTTTAACTACATGTGCATCCACATCTCTAGGGAGTTGTTGTTCCACGATGGAATCAATACTTTGAAAGAAGTATGGGATAAACTCGAATCCTTTTCTGACAAATAGGATGAGCTGAGGGGCCATATCCTGGAAAATGAGCTAATAGCACTACAACCCAGTAACTTTGAAACTATACAACTATTTTTTTTCAAAATTCAAATCATTAGGCATGTAATGCAAACAATGCAACATTGAGAAGAAGGATGAAGAATTGGTGCTCTCATACTGAGAAACTCTATCCCATAATTCTCAGTGTTTGTATCTACCTTTCACTTTGGGAGACTAACTACTCCTAATTGGAAAATTCCATCCCTTGTTGTCTTCAAAGAGTCTCCAATCAAATAACATGACAAGATGATACATATGGGAACTCTTAGAGCCTCTTTAAGTCAATATCTCTTAGCTGGTGAGAAAAGGAATGCGCAAGGAGGAGGGAAGAAAAAAAGGTAAAGAGAAAAGAAGAAATGAATTTGAACCTAAATATGAGTGTGATCCATCAAATGAAAGATCGAGCTCTAGGAAGGACAAACATCAAAGGTATGAAAAGTTCAAGTGCTCTTACTGCAAGAAAGGAAACCATGTAGATAATTATTGTATGAATAAGACCATTGATCAGATGGAAAAAATCCTTGAGAAACACAACATTGCACTCCCTAAACTTTAAAGGTGCAAGGATGTTTGACTCTGGATAAAAGACCGAAGATCATAATGAGAGATGCCATGCACTAAAGGCTAGTTATTCAAAATCACATTCCTTCCTCATTGATTCAGGATCCTCCAATCCTATGGTTGCATCTAGAGAATCATTCTCTTAATTACAAATTACTAATGGTTCGAGTATTCACATGGGTGATGACACTCAAATTCGAGCTTAAGGAAAGGGTTCAATAAAACTCTATGTGCCCTCTTTAGCTGCAAATTTGTTATTTGTATACCATATGAAACATAATGGCCCACCAAAGCGAGTGATATTTGGTCTATACTCGGTAAATATATCAGATATCTCAACTGGGAAGATTACAATGAAGGGTGTTGCAAACCATGCCTCCAAGGCATATGAATTGTAACACTTTTTTTCCATACTTAGATCCTTTATAGTCTCAACTGCCATTTGAAAGAGGAGGTAAAACCATTCTACCTACACCTTTTACATATGATAATGTTTCCATTAGTGTTTCAGATTTATACTTTGAAGCAAATTACCCAGTTGAATCAAATTATGAAATTGAAGATGAAGTTCATAATGATCCAGATCCAAATCTAGTCCCTACTCTTAATCCTAGGCATAAATGGGCACAAAAGGTTATTGAGGTAGTTGGGAACATGATTGGAGATCCATCTAAAATGAGGAGAACAAGATCCTAGTTTCAAAAAGTGAACCTTGCGCTATGTCAAGCAAATTCACTTCCATTAGAGAGGTGCAAGAAGCTCCAAGAAAGATGCTAGATGATAGTAAATACTGATCAACAATTCTACTCACTGAAGAACACATTGGATCATGTCTCTCTTCTTTCAGAAAGAAGAGACAAAGTAAACATTACTTCTCCTATTTATAATCGGATTGGAAGAAGCTGGAGAGGTTCGCATGCACAGTCCCATGATACTAGTGCACACAAGGACCATCACACTGCTTCACATAGAGATGCAGGTTACATAAACATTTTCACAAGTTTTTTATTCAAGAATAAATTTTCTGTTGATATGAAATCTTGATCCTTATTTACCTGCTCATTTTGAGGGGGGTTTTTCCCATGAGATTTTCCCCATTTCCTTAGTTTTATTAAGCATTTTTTTTTGCATTTAGATTGTATGGGTGACCTTTGGTATTAGCTGCTAGGTCCTAGGTTGTCCAAAGTCAGTATTAAGGGGGGGTTTTGGGATTATTACTAATCCTCCCTTTGAACACATAAGTCTAATTGTCTATTTTCCTAGCTTAGGAGGTCTTCATCACTCCACTAGTGCATGGGGGACACACCTAGGGGACATATACCACTTACTGCACCTTATTTCATGAGTTTAGGTTCTCCAAGGACCAATCCCTATAATTTATGAACCCACTCTGAGTGCCACCAGCAGTTGACTCTAGTAGGTATTCAATTAAGTCCAATTATGTTATGATCCCCATAAGTTAGATCACTCCGAGTATGTGTAGCTCTAGTTTCCATGATTCAAGAGAAGTAGGGTGCATGTTCTCACCTACCCTCATCAGTTAACTGAATGTGAACTATTTTAGTGATCAGGATTTGAATTAGTGAGCTCGAGTCGTGATTTTACCACTCTAAGTTAGCTGTGTAGTCAGTCTAGGTTGGTAGTTTGAATCCTATATTAGGCCCATTCAAATTCTCCTATATGTATAACCATTGTATTACTTATTAATTACTTATTCATGAATATAATCATATTATTCCAATTTTGTCTCCATGTGTGTAAAATTTTGTCATGATTAATTGAAAACTCTATGCTAAATTCTTCTCTCTCTTCCACATCCTTCCCTTCTCATTTGAATTGATGCATGATAAATATCCTATGCTTCATTGGTAGGTATTCAGTTAACACTATTTATGATCCAATCCCCATCAGTTATATCACTCCCAGTGTCTCTAGTGGTAGTTTACATGATTCAATGGAAGTACGACACATTTTCTCACCTACCCTCATCTGTTAACTGGGTGTGAATTGTTTTAGTGATCCAAAGTTGCATTAGTGAGCTCCAGTGGTGATTTTCCCACACTGGGATAGATCAGGAGTCATTCCAGGTTGGTAGATTCAAATCTTTTATTAGGAATTCAAATCCTCCTATATGTATAACCATTGTATTACATATTAATTATTGATTCGTGAATATAATCATATTATTCCAATTTTGTCTCCATGTGTGTGCAATTTTGTCATGATTAATTAAACAATCTATGATAAATTCCTCTCTCTCTTTTGCATCCTTCTCTTCTCATTTGAATTCATATAGGCTAATGATCCTATGATTCATTGAATTTAATACTTCAAAAATGGAAAGGAGATGTATATTCTTTGGAGGATTCCTCTTTCTCATCCATTCCACAACCATGAATTTCCATATGCCTATAAGTTTAAGAATATATCATTACCAAGGGGGGTCAATAAAGTTAGCTTCAAAGTCATTATTTATACAGTGTTGTTTAAACATGAGCCTTATCTTGTTTCATATCTATAAAAATGGGAATATGAAGTGAATAATACACCACCAACCCCTCCTTTGATAGGTTTCCATTGTGAATCCATTCCAAATTATTCCCAACACCTTGATATGTTAATGAATTCTTCCTTCACAATTATGCAGCTTGTGGTAGCTTTAGTCCGAGGAAAGAAACTAAGAGTGACTAAGATTTTGTTCCCATATATTTCTAGAGTTGTATAAATATCATCAAATATTTCCTTGTTCCTAGAAATCCACACAAACCAGGTTATGATAACTGGAAGAGCCAAAAAAATCGGTGTAGTCCTTATCATTAGTGTAATAGTGCAATGCATCCAGGATATATAGACCATTCCATATGAAATGTATCCCTTTAACTCTCGAGACATGATCCCATAGATATATAATATATGGGAAAAGAATAAACGAGTGCTCCAAATATTCATCATTTTTCAAACAAAGAAGACACGTACTAGGTACAATGACATAATTCTTAATCATAATATCCCATCTGCGGAGTGTAAGAATCCCTAAAGTCCTTTTTTGACCAAACCAATTTTCCTTCCTTATCCAACAAGAAGATATGTGAATCATGTGGATCTTTGATGTAATGGTGCCAAAATTTAAATCATCCAAATAAAGGTCTAGAAACTCTTCCCTTAACCAAATATGATTTCAGTAATTGAGACTTATTCTAGCACCAATTTGACTTAAGAATCTAATATCTTGATTAGGGAGAAATAAAATCGAGTGGGCCCGAAAGCTTATGAATCACAGTACAACCAATCCAAGGGTATTATCCAAGATGTATTTTATGACCATTCCCCACCTTGTATTCAAGGTCATAATATATCACTTCAAAACCATTTGTGAGATCCATCCACATTAATTAATCATTCCTTGTTGATTTAACTGGGCATATGATCCATTCTTCTATGGTGAAAGAGAAGATGTATTTCTTAGAAAACAATTTGGTCCATATGCTTCCCCTTTTATAATTATTTAGATACCTTTGGCCACAAGAAATCTAGAAAAATATTGTGTATTCTTAAAACCCCATCCCCTAAGTTCCTTAGGAAAATCAATTTTATCTCATCACACCCAAGAAAAATACCTATCCTCTAAATACCCTTTCCAAAGGATTTGATGTAATGTTTCCCAATACCTATAGCAATTCCTTACATATTCAAATATAAAAAAATATCCCATATCCTAAGTGACCTCTTGGTGGCTATTTTTATCCCTGTCATGTCAGCTTTGCCATATGTCAGTAATCAGGTTGAATTTGGCATACTTGTCATAGAATCTCCCATCAATTTTTGTCATAGAGTGCATGAAATATCCTTCCAAGTGGCACACATTGTATTATAGTCTCTTATTCTTCCATGTGATTTACTTTCCTTTTCCAATTCAAATTCCTTGGCTCAATATATGATATATGACACCAAATCACCATCCAATAACGTTACATTACCCATGTGTTCAAATTTGGATGAAGATCATGCCAAGTGTACAGGAAATCTAGTCACCCAAAGGCTCCACAAGCTTCCAAGTGTCTCCATGAATCCATGCCTCCTTATTTTCTTAGAATTTATCATCTATGTGACCCATTTAAATGTTAATATGATAAACTAAAGTCCTTTTGGGTCCAATATCCACTTATTACAAAATTTATTCTCCATCTCAACCTAGGGAACTAGTAGGTTGGTGAAGCATTATTTGCAAGTAGTCTTATTTGGAAATTATTTAATTGGGGACATGACACAATGAGTTCAACATACTTATTAGAAACTTATCATAACCTAGCCTTAAAACTAATGGAATGAGAATAAATAAAGAAGATGTCACCTACCTCAAAAAAGGAGGGTTAATTTTATTGGTTCCATCAGATTACCCCTAATTCCCATACTTGTAAATAGGAGCATGGGAGATATATATATGAAAATTGATTTTCTAAACAAATATATATCTAGAAAAATAATTTTATCTTGAGAAGTATATTAGAAAGGAGGGATAAATCCATCCTCAGAACTGCAAGCATTCCTAGCTAGCCATATATCCCATGAAGAAACCAAAGGATGATCTCTAAAATATCTTTAATCCAAGATTCTATTGTCAATGCTTGAAATAATCAACAATAGATTACCCTAGAAGCTTTCCTTTACCCTTGTTAAAATATCCAACTTTTTCTAGGATTCCTTAGAACATGGATATAGGATTAGAAAATGGCTTATATTTTCCTCCCCTCTCTTATATTAAGTACATTTGATTGAACCATGTTTATTCCTTTTATGTAAAACATATTGTGTAAGTTATTTTTTCATAATAGATACCTACATTAATATACATGATTTAAAAGTTCACATGATCTTCCATAATGGATTCCACCACCACTAACAATATCTACAAGGAGCATACATGGCTTTATATTCTAGCCTTGGAGTATAATACTGTAAAACATAATTGTTAGACCATATAATATTATATTTTCCTCTTTAATATGAACATTACACATCTTAATCTTAAATAGGTATACCTTTCACTACTCCTTTCCATTCACTTCTAAGATGAAAAGGTTTACCCTCTTCTATTCTTCATGGTAGATTAATGATTTTTTTTTGGAATCTTTCCTAATAAAAATTAAAAATAACAATCCTCCAAGGAAATCTAATCAAGTTCTCAAACAATTTATCATCATCACCACTCCCTATACAAGGATCATCTCGTATCCTAACCCTTCTCCCTTACCAACCCACCAAGCTAACCAATTTCTAACCATATAAAATGATAGAACCACGGATTTCCAAATAATATGTACATTATAATGAACTTAGATGGGTTCCTAATCCAATCTTATCCATATCATGGTTCTATGTATTTTTTAATAAGGATTTGGTTCAAGATACCAACTCTATTGATATACCTCCAAACAATCTTAGTAGTGAATTCCTTTTCAAATAGAAGAATTTTGTAAGGCCTCATCTGCAACTCTTTAGGATTAGAAATATCTTTCCATTTAACCAATGGGATACCCTCCATATTCCTAGACCATAAGTAATAGAATTTTATCTTCTTATTTTTTTTAAGAACCCCTTCGGGGATATAGGCAAAAGACTACCAATACACTAGAATAAATACCAATATTAATTTCACTAGATATTTTCCCCTCTAGACAACCACCTATTACATCACAAATTTATTCTTTTTTCCTCCATTACAATAAGCCATCTCCGATCAGTAATTCCATAATCACTGGGATTAATGTAAGAACCTAAGTTCTTGAAACACCCCTCAAAATAAAATAAAAAATCAATAGAGAAAGACCTTAAGGAGTAATCTAACTCGGTTCCCATCACCACACTAAATAAAATAAAGGATTTTTCCAAATTAACTTTTATATTAGTTGCTATAGAACATGATTCTAAAATGTCTTTACAAAATAATAATACATCATCCACAAAAATAAAATGAGTTAACAAGAGAAGTCTTCCTTTTTTACGTAAGCCCAATATTTTTTCCTCCAACATAGCTTAGTAATACACCATCTATTTACACATAAAGTGATTTAAACATTTTCATAATCTGAATTTAACTAGGATGATTGGTTGTACACAAAATTTGTATATAGTTCTACCCATATGGTTTTATACACTCTTTTGTACGTGCCAAATTTAAATAGTTGTTCATACTAGTCACAAGAGAAACTATTGATGCAAACATTAATGGAGTTGTCTATTGATGAAAACAACTTGAGTGGGCCTAATGGTTAAGAACACGTGTTTCTTCCTAAGTCATAGGTTCAAATACTAAAGGGATAAGGTATGTACACCTCCATAAACTTTAGCAGTCAAATTACTATGTGGAAAGGGGTCCCTTTCCCACAAACAAAAAAGTTTTTTACACCAAATTGGTATCTACCTTGACTGTAACTGTAAAAATCAATTATTATAATAAAAATAATTATTTAATTTCCATTGTACTTAGGAGTGTGTGTTTGACTTCTTGAACTCTTCCTTCGTAAACCAAATGAACAATCATTTACAAGTTTGTTTTAAGACATGTCAAATATTTGTACCATTCAAATTTAGCGACACTCCTAGATTTTGTGATCGGGGCGATACTTATATGTTAAGTCCTGCAAAAAAAAATGCTCTTTATTATTTCCTTAGACCAAATCAAATAATATTTTTTATTTTTATTTTTATGTTCTCGACATATAGTATTTAGTCGAGGACATTAGTTCAACAATGACGAGATTATTGTTTTCCTAGAATATAGTTTTAACATTGTTGTTTAGAATTTATATTAAAAACAAATTTTAAAAGTATATTTATTTAAAATACTATTGGTTACCAAAGCCTGATGTCTGCCTCGTTTTATGTTTCCCACCCCTCGATGGTGGGAAGACACCATCCAAATTTAATGTCTCAGGCATGCTGGCCATTGAAATCTATCATGACGACTAACCATGGACATAGTGGAGGGGTTATTAGTATTCAATAAAGAGTGTGCGCCAGAAATTACCCTCCCTTCAACCACCTCTATTATCCCACTCTGCATGTTACCCATGGAATTAGTGCATGCATTCCACGTGGGATGTATCTGGGCCTCCATCATGTGCTTCGATCAGGTCGAACACGTACCATCTTGTTATCATTGAGGTGGAGGAGAAATTGTTTTCATTCATCCTATTTTTTGTTCTATGTAAACAAATATTTAATTTAATAGAGACTTCACAAAGAGAGCATAAATGTAAATTAAAATGGAGTGTACATATTTCAATGGAGCTACTGTATGCCTTGGACCTTGATTCTCCCTAAAATTTTAAGTTTCTTCACTCTATAATAATTTATGTATAGCTACAGCTTTTTATGAATGCAAATTTTCAGCAATAATTTTTTTCATAAGGGTGTTTGTTATAGCTCCATGAATTTGCATAAAGGTGTAGATAACTCTGCCAATAGTGGGGTTTTCCTTCTCTATTGTTTGTGTTTTAGGGATCAATTCCATTAATTCATGATTTGTTTCTCTAGGAGGCGAGCTGTATAAATATGTTCTTCCACCTTCCTAAAATCAAGTATGAGTTGCTAACATACTATAGGGTTACTATTGTTAAGCTAAGTTAGATGGGACCTCGGCTGAGGCAAAGTTTGAAGATGAAAAACAAGGAACTGTTCAGGTAAATTGCATCTACATTGATTTTCCTAACAGATAAGCCAAATGCTCGAATCAACGGCATTGGAAGTGTGAATAAGTTGATTAGTTCATTTAGTTCCTTTGTAACTGGAACAACTATGACACATATGACTTTTTTGGAAATCAATGTGTAACATGAAAATGTTTTCTTGGAAATTTTTGGGATTGAACATACAAAGTAAACATAAAACATTGCTCTACATCTTTCAATACCATATAAAAGGTATTTAAAGGCATTTATTCCTATTTTTTCCTATAGGTAATTATTTATAATTCATTCTCATTGCCTTGTTGTCGAGTAACACATGTATACATTGTAGGCTCTATATACTTCGATTAGTACACAATTTTGCAAAAGCTAGAGCAAAAGGGAGTGCCAATGAGATGGAAATTTTGATGAAGCCTCACAAGAAAACGAGGGTATCAAATTGTGCAGGGGGATGGACTCCCTTCCAAATAGGCAGAACATGACATTGAAATTAGGGTTAGGTGGAGCAACAAACAACAGAGCTAAATTATTAGTGACCAACACCTTACTTTACTTGGCTTCTGAATTTGGAGAGTGGTGGCCAGATTCTGAAAACAAACCGAATTATATGGTATATTCCTTCCCAATCTAGTATTCCATTTAGTTTCTTTTCTCTAATATGAACTAGAAAACCATGTATGCAACCATCTGTATTTATAGTAAGCGATACTATAAACTTTGTTCAGTTTTTTTCCTTAAATTTCCTCTTTTCTACTTCTATTGGATGATGTGAAATATCTTCATGTTTGATCTAAATGGGGCCTACTGCAATTAATGAATACAATTGATTTATAAAGGAATGAACTTGTTTGTAAATTTTGGCCAATTGCTTCATGTTTGATGTAAACCAATCTATTATTCCATTTGTTTTATTTTCTCTAATATGAATTAGAAAACTATGTATGCAATCATCTGTATTTATAGTAAGTGATACTATAAACTTTGTTCAGTTTTGTTTCCTTAAATTTCCTTTTTGTTCAATTGTGTGTTGTGAATTATCTTCGTGTTTGATGTAAATGGGTCCTGCTACAATTCATGTATACAGTTGATTTAAAAAGGAATGAGATTGTTTGTAAATTTTTGCCAATTGTTTACTTGTGTGTATAAAAACAAAGTCTTGAGTGTGATTTAATGTTTAGAAAATTTGGATTTGCTTAGGTAGGATGACCAATTTATAGTTATTAATGGATATTCATATGATTTATTCTTTTTCTCAAACATTATATTTTACTAAAAAAAAGTCAATACATGTACATGGAAATGAATATGATTTTTTATTAAGAAAATATATTAAATTTTATTATCTTACAAATCAATATGAATTAGCCATGAGGAGTAGCTTAGTTGGTTGGAGTCCAAATCCAAAGACTATTAATATTGAGGTTGGAGGTTCAATTCTCATGAATCCAACTCTTAGAGTTAAGCTCCCAATATTGAAGAAAAACAATCAATATAAATTTTTATCACATAAAGTGTTTACCAAAATAATATAGTAACTTTTAATATCTTACAAGCACGCATTTATATATTCAATATTTAAATCTGATGCTAAATAGATTTACATTTACATTTCATCTGTTACCGAGAAAAGAGATTAAGTTTTTCCATCACACAAGCAAATGAGTTAACAAAGAGATTACGTTTTTCCATCTCACAAGCAAATGAGTTAACACTTTTTACTCTTTTTTATAAACGCGATGTTACAAAAATTCAAAACAAGATATGTACACTCTTTTTCTTGTCTTATTGTGTTCTGGGGCATGTCTCATGGAAAATGATATCCCATTCAATTTGAAGTATTAAAGTAATCTAAAATTTCCATTTTAGAATTTGTAAATGAATGTGTAATTTTAGTTTAATATAAATTGATTTTATAAAATTTCAAAAAAATCCTTTACAATAAAAGTTATAAATTGCATGATATAAAAAACAATGTGTTCTTCTAAGACAGTAATAAATAGATATCTAATTTTGTCTCTATAAAATTGGATGGATAAAATTGAGTCTTTCAAAAGTTATGGTAATCCTGAAACACATTGAATTTATCTATTCTTAAACCAAAGGACTTGATGTCCATATAAGCATGCAAGTCTGATGTTGATGTTCATATAAGTTTGTAGGTACAAATATTCAAAGCTTGAATTAAATGGAGTTGTTCATCTTCTTGTTTAAAAATATGAAAGTGTTGAACTTCTTGATATAGATGGCATATAGGCCCTGAAGCCATTGAATGATGATGTTATGATTATTCACTGTATTTTTTTGGAAATTATTTATGAATCTGTCGAGTTTTTCTAAGTGAATATTTATCAGAAAAATATGGGATGGGATCACTATGGTGTGCATATACCCTTGGAAACAAAGGCTCTCTATTAAACGTAATCATTTACAACTCTAGCACAACATTCATTTATTGTATTGAAAATTTTTCAACTCTATTTTTGTATTAAAAAGTCTTCAACTCTATAATATTTAAGTCAAGGGACCAAATCTATAATCTTTAAGTCAAGGGACCAAATTTTCATACAAGAATGGAAGTATCAACCTTGAATTTAATGGAGTTGGATCATATTCTTAAACAAGATGACACTGCTGTATTTTTTGATAACATATGATGCAAAAGATTTGAAGTCATTGAATGACCGTGTAATCTAATTCTGTAGTATGTTGGAAGAAATTCATAACAAAACAATGTGCCAGTGAAACTTCAAATTAAATGAAACGTTTCAATTAGAAAAAATCATGGGGTTTCTGTTATGAAACTATTTAAAACTGTGCTTACTATTTTATTATATAGATGAACTTTCTCTGAAGTAAATCTTGTAATTTTTTTTACTTGAATGTGAGTGTTTGTAATTAGTACTTGTGACCATGTATTTATTTAAACTTTGAAGAATGTAAATTTTTTTATATAAAAATAAAGTTATGATATATATATATATATATATATATATATATATATATATATATATATATACTCAATGATGATGGTTCTTAAGTCTCACAAAATTTTATGGTGCTTGTGCTTAAATCTCACAAGATATTGGTTTCTTAGAAATATAGAATGTTCTACACAATTTTAGTTTTTGATCAATTCTATTAGATTTATAAAAAAAAGAAGATATAACAGTAAAATATATCTTAAAAACATGTAATGGTTTAAAACAATTTTAGATTTTGGTAGACTTGTTAAAAGAAAAGATATAGCACTAAATGTTGAATTTATCATTTATTAGAACTTGTATACACATGATTGCTATTATTATTTTTTCAAGTTAGAAACTAGTTATGAAAAATGAAAATAAAATATCAAACATTCAGTGTTACAATGACTTGTATTTTTAATTAAAGCATAAATTGTTGAGATTTTATGTAATTTACAAAACATGTAAGGATAATTTTATGTATTTTTTTTAATTTTAAATAAAAATAGGTCCTCCATTACATATAAATGTCATATTTTTGTATGCTTTTTAATTATTTAATTATAGAACCGTGAACAATCAATTACAAAATTCGAAGTCTAAAACTTCGATGATTTCCACTGGATTTTGAATATTTTTTAAGTAGTATTTTTAGAAAATTTTGCATTTTTTTTTGGAAAATTATTGTTACTGTTTTCAAACTTACATATTTTAGGCGTCACAGAGGTTTTTGAGTGTGTTGAATCCATTTGTGTTTTCAATAAACCGATTAAATAGTGTTTGGTTCAAATTTTAGAAACATGATTTTGGTAGTTCCCCAGATAAAACTTGTGGTCATGTCTTTAGACAACTTCATTACAAAATGATTTTATTATGAAGGTACATGACACACCATACAATCATTCAGATTGCTTTCCATTTATTTTCTTATTTTACTTTATTTTGGGTTGTTTTCCATTTCTTTTCTTATTTTACTTTATTTTAGGTTGCTTTTCAATTCTTTTTCTTATTTTACTGAGAAAAGTAGGTGTATTACATGGTTTAAATTAGCTTTTTTCTTATTTTAAAGTATGTGCATAACATGGTACAAATTAGTTTTTATTAAGAAATGGATACGAGGTTTGTTTTTATATAATTTAAAAAAATTATTAATTGACATGATGTTAAAAGATGATTCTATTTTTGTTGAATTTATATTTTATTTATTTATATCTAATTATTTTAATAACCATTTTAAATTATTAATTGCTATTAAAATTTTGTAAACAAAAGTGTTTTAATTTTTATGTTATAAATTTTTATTAAGTTTTTAATTAATTATTTAAGTTAATTCTTTTTGGAATATATATATATATATATATATATATATATGTGTGTGTGTGTGTGTGTGTGTGTGTGTGTGTGTGTGTTTATTTGTTAAAGAAGTTATGATGGGACATAAATATATTATATTTGAGAGTGATTTTATTTTACTTGTTATGATTTTTTTAATAAAATTGCCATGTGCTAACTTTCACATGTTGACTTTAATCTATAAAAAAAAATTCAAATTGTTATTACATTTTTTATTATTGCCACCAATTTTATTATTATTATTACTTGCTCAGCCAAATACAAATCTCAATATTAATGTAACTCAATCGAATCAATTGGTGTATACTAATGAAGTGGTTGATGGTAATTTAATTTAATTTACACCAGCCTAGACCCAAATCTTAGGCTCTATCAAGCGCCGAGAGGAATCCAATCTCCCGAAGTGCAAATCTTCTTGAGTGCAATACCTAAGAAGAGGTTTGCACCTTGAGAGATTGGATCCCTCTCGACGCTTGATAGAGCATAGGATTTGTATCTAAGCTGGTTTCAGTCGTGGGAGGTGACACAAAACTTGAGTTTTATCAACATTGTAAGGAACAGGTTAAGTTGAAAACAAAGATAGAATTATGAGGATTATCTCAAGGTAAGTAAAAAGTATTAAGGATTGAATAAATTATTAAATGGGAAAACAGAGACAATAATTTTTTAAGGATTATAGAAATGAAAATATGGGTCACATCATGATCATTCTCAATCTCTCTTCTTCATTTTTTCTTATCTTCACAACTAGTACTTTTGACGTCTTCTCATATCGATCATACGAGAATGAAGGTTGAAATCATAGACCTGCCAAATATTTAACTCTAGATATTGTTGTAAATGTCATAACCTACCTCTCTTGCTTTCCAATATTAATAGTGGCTTTGTCCAATGTCAATCCTTGTGACTTATGGATTGTTAAACCCCAAGTGAGTTTCAATGGAAGTTGTTTTTTATTACCTCTTTGGATAGCTATAATAGGAACAACTTGAGGTAACAATTCATAGCATTTGTAAACATATTAGTAATTGGAACTTCTTGAACTTCTTGTCGTTCGAAATTTATATTTATTTGTTGTTCTGCAAATTGATTTCTTGCTTCTTCCATATGCTTCAACTTTCTCTCTCGATATGCTCTTTGTTGATCAGTGTTTCGTTTTCTTTGTTCTTCTCATTTTTCTGTTGTCAACTCGTTCAAATTTATTTTTTGATATGATTTTTATCGTTATGCATTTGGGATCATATTAATAATTGGAATTGTTTGAAATTGAACCATGTCATCAACATGTTGATCTCTTAACCTTACATGTTCAACATCTTCCACTGTTGGTTCCACTAGTATATTGGCTGAATTTTGTCTTTGTCGTTTGACATTTAGATTCTTTTGTTGTTTTGCAAATTGATTTATTGATTCTTCCAATTGCTTCAACTTTCTCTCTCAATATGCTCTTGGTCGATCAACATTTCATTTTCTTTGTTCTTCTCGTTCTTCTATTGTCAATTCGTTCAACTTTATTTTTCAAGATTCTTTTTGTCAATCTACCTTTTCTTTTTTTCATTCTTCTCCTTATTTTGATGTCATTTCGTTAGATTTTCTTCCTTGATATGATTTTTTACGTTTGTCGTTCTGTACTTTTTGACCCTCTCTTATTTCTCTCATAGAATCTTCCGCATGCACATCTTCCATTTCTAGGTCAGACTCTATATAAAAAATGTCAATCATTAACATATACAATGAAATTTTTGTATCAATGAAATCTACACCGAAATAAATACATCGTAGGAATAATATCTACACTAAAATCAATGGAACGAAGGAATAACTGCTACACTGAAATCAATGCATTGAAGGAATTATAGCTACACATAAAGTTTAATTTCATTATTTAAAAAAAAAATAGGTGATTTAGGAGAATTAAACCTTAAACCTCTTTCCCATTATCCCAACACCCTTGCCACTATAACACAGGTAGTCTTGATTATTAATGCACTGAAATATATGACTATATAAAAATAATACATTGATTTTTATGCAAGTTTAAAATTCAATAAATATTCAAAAGAATTAGGTCATTTGGGAAGTTTGAATCTTGAACCTCTTTCTCATTATTCCAACACCCTTACCGCTATACCATAGGTAGTTCTTATTAATAATATAATACACTGAAATCTATGACTATATAAAAACCATACATTGATTTTTATGCAAGTTTAAAATTCACTATATTTTCAAAAAGAATTAGATGACTTGGAAGTATTGAAACTTGAACCTCATGCCCATTATCCCAACACCCTTACTACTATACCACATGTAGTCCTTATTCATAATACATTGAAATCTATGACTATATAAAAACCATACACTGATTTTTATGCAAGTTTAAAATTCTCTATATTTTCAAAAAGAATTAGGTCACTTGGGAGGATTAAACCTTGATCCTCATGCCCATTATCCTAACACCATTACCACTATACCACGGGTAGTTCTTATTATTAATACTCTGAAATATTTGACTATAAAGAACTTATATTTTAAATTTAAAATAAAATATAAATTAAAATTCTAATTATATTTAAATTTAATTTAAATTAAAATATATATCAAATATATTTCAATACATATATATTTTAATATACATACATACATACATACATACATACATACATACATATATATATATATATATATATATATTACTTTAAAAGATAATCACATGACTGAAATTGCATAATATCAAAATTCACATAAACTTTAAAAAAGAAATCGCATAAACTTTAATAATGAAATCACATACACAAAATTCACATTAGATAGAAACTTTAACCCTTATGTGAAGAATTCCAGATTGTCCTCGTGCATGGCAATAAAAATGCACAATGTTCTTTGACTGATTGCTTTGGGAATATATATATTGAAATATATATTATTATACATATATATTGTCTGCAGGTGGTGGAGGGAGGAAGCGGGAGATGCTGTAGGTGGCGGGAGGAAGTGGGAGGCGGCGAGAGGAGGGAGGATGATGCATGCGGCAACAACGACAGAGGAGGCTAGAGGTGGTGGTAGAGAGCAGGAGGAGGGAGGATGCTGCAGGTAGTGGGAGGAAGCTGGAGGTGATGAAGGAAGTAGGAGGAAGGATACAGGAATCGACAGAGAGGAGGAGGAGGGATGATACTACAGGCGGTGGGAGGAAGTGGGAGGCAATGCCAATGACAGGAGGAGGGAGGATGCTGCAGGCGGCCGAGGGGAGGATGATGCAAAGGATCCATTTGAATCCAAAATTTTAGTTTTATTTCATTGAAAAATGATACGTTGTATTATTAATGGTAGAACTCTCTCAAACCACGGATTCACAACATTGGGAGCGAGACATCAACTCATGATTTCTGTCGAGCATCTCTCCTTAGAGATGCATTTTAATTTGGAGGAACTATGCCAACCTGGTTCTAAATCTATTAAATATTTGGAGCAATTTGGATCACATCGTAAAATTATAATATCAATTTCAATTAAATTACGTATTGGTTGGGGAGATATTCCTTCTCTTTTCTTTGCGGTAGATTAATATTTTATAAATTTTTATGTATTTTTTTATTACCTATTGGTGTTTATATAGTAGGCATTTTTGAAAGTACACGTCATTTTGTTTCTATTTTAATGGGCCAGAAAAAAATATTTACTTTTAGTTAATAGCCGACAAATTCTACATCATAAGTAAATTGAAGTAAAAAGTAATAAATATTTATAGCTGACATTTACATGAGGAACGCTACATAACATTACAACATCTCCCTCATAATCAGAAATAATTTTTATAACTAACATTTACATGAGGAACATTACATAACATTACAAAATCTACCTCATAATTAGAAATAATATTTATAGCCGACATTTACATGAGGAACGTTACAACATCTTTCTCATAATATTTATAGCCAACATTTATATGAGGAACATTACATTACAAGATCTCCCCCATACTCGGATGTAGAGTGCCTCTCAACACAATGAAAGTCGTCTCTATGAACATTTGATGTTATATTTTTGGATATATATCATTTCATTAAATGTTATATCTTGGATATATCATTTCATTAAATGTATTAAATGAGTAATTGCTTGGTAAATTTATGTTTTTATTTATTTATTTATTATTTTTTTTATAAATTATCAAATATTTGTAATACCTCAATAAGAATAGTTAATCTAATTTTAAATTTTTAGAAAATTCATTTTAATAAGCCAAAATTTTGAAGAGCTTTGGTGAATATTAATAAAAAGAATTGGAATAAATGAAAGTCAATGATGAGGAAATAATAGTGTTATTGTTATTAAAAAAATTATACTCTTCATTCGTAAAATCAAATATGAACCATCAAAAGTATTCTCTCTTTATAAAATATGGATATTGATTGGATATAGAATGTAGTTCTCCCTGCGATAGCTCCCCCAATGCTAGCAAATTGTATTGACTCCATTGTATTTTCCCTATTGGCCATGTTTTTTTTTGTTTATAAGGGAAATTGTTAAAATTCATATTATATTTTATTTCTATATATAAATGATTCATCAAGTGCAAAAAAAAACAATTCCTTCAACACTTGTTTTCATTGCAAAAAATTACTTCTCATACTTGGCCCTAAAGCTAGTGGCAATGTCGAGGACATCGCCACCATGTGGCTCTTGTTTGAATAATAATAATGTATGAAATTTTAGACAAATCATCATTATATTCATGGTTAGATTCTTACACATAAGTAATTACAACACATGCATGGACTTTATTATAATGATGAACTAATTACATCACATGTATGGACTTTATTATGATGATAATTATGAGTTGAGTTCTATGTATAACTTAGAACACATGTATGGATTTTAGTTTACTTTAATCCAAATTATAATATGATGATGATGATGATGATACGATGTTTTCATATATATAACTAGTTATGACATGTGTATAGACTTTTTTCTCAAAAGAAAAAAAGTTCCTTGATATTCATAAAAAAAAAAAATTGATTCAAAGTTAAGGATAGTGAATGAAATACTTCACTTGTAGCATATCACATTATCTAGTCTATTTTAGACGACAGCCAAAATATGAAACATAACATACAATTGGTCATCATCATTACATATTACAAACAAAAAGATTCTCAAGCTCAAATATATATAGTCTTTCACACTTCTTCAGATTATTCTCATGGAATAAAAAAGCACATCATCATTATGATAAGTCAAATACCTCATACAAACAAAAAACCTAGCCTCAACAAAAAAAAATTCGGTTGAACCCAACCCCTAAAACATTAATCAACAAACAAAGAATATCGAAAATCCCTAGTTATATCGAAAAACAATTTAAAGATCCACTATCTTCTATAGCAGTGTCCACATATTCCTCCCAACAAAGTATGCCTTCAACACCTCCAATATCCTGTTTATAGAAAGTATCAACTTCCAGATTTAGCTCTCAAAAATATGGTCAATATCAATGGAAGAGAAAGTAGAAATGAGTAACTTAGTCCTCAAACACTAGTTTTGGAGATCAACTGCTTGTAAATTGAAGATCTCATTTTACCACTTGACAAGCACCATAGAATCACCTTATACTTTTTAAATTATCGATACCAAAAGAAGAAAACACACTAGAAAGGCACCATGGATCCAATAACTCTGCTTTGGTGTTTGTACCATGCCCACAGTTTAATCTAAGTTTGAAGTAATGATCATTGTTAAGTCTAAGAACCAATCTAGTATCATAAAAACCTCCTTGAGAAGCTCCATCAAAAAAACCTATAACCTCTTTTGTAGAAATTACATCCACACTTTTCCTAATTTTTGGATTCTTTATGTCTTCTTGATAATAACATTTATATAGTCCAATAGTTTGCATACAAATGGCATCAATATTCAACATCTTATCCTAAAAAATGATGGAATTCCTTGCTTTCCATAGATTCCATGATATAAAAGGTAGGTAAAGTATAGTGTTCTATGCAATTTTGATACCAATGAAGGAAACTTTGTTCAAAAGACAAACATCCCTGGGTCTGTAAAATATTTAGGAAATAACAAATAGAATTCCAAACAGATTTAGTAACATGGAAGTCGACAAAAATATGTTCAATTGATTTTGAATCAACATTGCATAAAAATATATATATTTGGCCCAACCCAACCTCTGAGAAGAATATTATCCCATGTATTCAAACAATTTTCAAAAGATATCCATAAAAAAAAAACATTTTATTTTTGTTGGTACATGCCAACTCCACATATTTCTATATCACCATCTGGTAAAAATATACGTGTGTTCTTGTGCAAGAAACATATATGCAGACTTTGCTGAGATATTACTTGTAGCAACATTATAGGACCAAATCAACCTATCTTCATAGGTATTTATCCCGGTTCTTGAATAATTATGTTGTGAATTATATTTATCCCATTCTTCTGCCCAAGAACTTCCCAATCCAATATTGGAAGAATAAAGATAATAAAACTTTGAATGAGGGATCGAAGAAAGGCATTTAATATGTTCCAAAGTCATGAAACCAATATGGAAAGATAATCCAAGAGATAGGATGAGAGCTTATAATTTTCCTCCATCCCAACAATAGGATCGATCCCAATGAAAACATTTGATCCCAAACCTCTCTTCCAATCTAAGCGTCTTCCCAGCCATGGGTAAGCCTTGAAAAGACCTAACCAAGGATAGGAGGCTCTTTTGGTGTCTTTTTATGGATTCCTAGTCCATCCCAAAAGGTTCCGTTTAATGTATTTTCTATGTAGAACCTTAGTCCGTAGACAACTGCGAAATATAACCCTCCAAAGGCTCTTCAAAAAAAGAGCTATATTGAACTAGTAGATATTATTTATGTCCCAACCACCCCAAATTTTTGGCTTTGAAAGGATTTCCCAACTAGCCATTTGAATACTCTCCCCTTCAACATTTCTTGACCAAAGAAAATTGAATCATAGTTTGTGAATCATTCTGAGAATAGTCTTAGGAACCTGGGCGAAAGAGAAACAATAAATAGGAATACCACTCAAAACAAATTTTAGAAGAGGGAAACCTTCCTCCCAAGGATAACAACCTGAATGTTTAATGTCCAATATTCTTATTAAAAATTTTCAAACAACTACAACCAATCTTTGATTTTGCATCCGGTTGGTTTTAAAAAATAATCAAATACTTGAATCCTTCCTTCATATCCATCAATTTATATGGAAAAAAATAACTAATCTAATCCAACACAACTCTGTCAATTTTCTGTTTATAAAAAAAATTGTGATGCTTACCTCCATCCCTGTGGTAGCATAGAAAATGTTAATAATCTCATCAAAATTATTCCACTCTTCCACCGAATGATTACCAAACAATATGACATCATCAACAAAAACTAAATGCGTAATGAACAAAGAAGCATAAAATTCTGATCCCTTTTAGTTTCCCTTTAGAATTTGCTTTACTGATCATATGAATCAATCCTTCTATAAGAAGTAAAAATAGAAGTGGATATAACGGGAATCCATGTCTAATGCCTTTAGCTATCTTGAAGAAACCGGAAGGAGACACATTGATAAGGACTAAAAACTAAGGTGAAGAAACACATGACATGATCTAGTTAGTAACCAAAATAGGAAGCCCTATTTGAAGGAGCATAAGCCTCAATAAAACCCAATCCAATCAATCATACACCTTCACAAGATCCATTTTTACTATCAACGCATCAACATCCTTAATATTTAGAGAATGTAACCACTCTTGAGTAATGCCTATAACATCCCAAATCTGTCTATCGGCCAAAAAACCAAACTACTCTTTAGACATATTCTTGGAGAGAAATGACTTGATTCTGTTGGAAATAATTTTTGTGATGACTTTATATGCCAAATTGCAAAGAGAAATTAGACATATTTCATTTTGAGAATTGGGACTATTACACTTAGGAATTAGAGTGAGGAAATTAGACTTCAAGGCTCCAGATACATATCCTTCTAATATGGACTGCTTAACTATTGATATAATGTCTCTTACCATCACATCAAAAAAATGAAAGATCTTATCAGTCCATCTGTTTGGACCAAGGCTCTTTTCCTTTGATAATTTCTCCAAAACCGCTTCAATTTCATCCAAAGAAACATGTTTCCCAACTTCCAATCCTTCTTTAGGGTCAAACAAAGAAGGAACATTTCTAATAACCTTCATCTGAGCATTAATTTGATTAGACCCAGAGTATTTAAAATAATCAAAAAGTGGTACCTTTCCATCCTTTGAAGATCCTTATGTGCTCTAATAACTTTTCTCCTTTCAACCTTAAGTTCTCAAATATAGTTTATATTTCTCCTATAGGAGGCATATAGGTGAAAAAATCTAGTATTGTTATCACCACATGCCACCTATAGATCCCTACTTTTCAAACATCATGCCATTTCCACTTGTTTCAAAAGAAGTGTTTTTTGTCTTTCTTGATTGAGAAGATTAGATTTATCTCCATCATTCAATATATTCTCACCATGATTGTCTACTATCACCTTCTTTTGATCTTCAATCCTCATAAGCTCTTTGTTGCCCTTTATTTTATGTTCATTTTCCACACTATGACTTCTTTCTTTAAAAATTTAAGTTTCACAACTAATCTATCCATAGGGATACAAAATCCTCATTAGAAGAAAAAATCAACTAAAACCTCCTAACCATGCTACAAAAGTCTCCATTTTGAATCCAAGTACTGTTGAATTTGAAATGATACCTTTTTAAGTATTGAAGACCATATAGCTAGAGAATAATGGGAAAATGGTATGAGATAGTATATTTTTGGTAAATCAACAACATCACAAGTCATTCTCCATGCCAATATTGTGTGTCGGATTTGAGCCTGAATTGGACTCAAGAACTTGGAGTAAAATTTTTGGGTTAGACTCAAGAACGACTAAACCTTATGTTTAAAGTTTAATCCTCATGTGTTGAGTTGAATGATTTTATATTTCAAAGGGATGATATTGTACATTTTTTTGGACAAGACTAAGGACTTGTGTGTCAAGTTGGATCCTCGTGTGTTGAGGTGGACCTCATGTTTAGAAGTGATTCTTTGCATGTCGAAGCATTAATGTCGTGTGGTGCATTACTAACCATGGTCGCTCAAGATGGAAGAGATATTAAGTCTCCTATAGATATTGGACACCTTTAGAGTGAATTACTTTAGCATAGTGACCACTTGGAATGATAGTAATAAAGTATGATCACAACATGGGACAAATATTCTTAGTATCATTGATATGATACATAAATTAAAGTTAGCACATATGGACGATGAAAAAAGGTAATATATAGAGATAATTTTCATAGATAACAAAGGTAGTTCAAATTTCTCGGGCTCAAAAATACATGTAAATGCACTTTGCATGAGCTAGATTTTCTTGGCATCAAAGGCGTATACTATCACCAAAGATTCTTGATCCCTCCCCCTAATGCCAAACTCCATTGGAATCCTCCAACTTAAGTTTCAGTACTTGGTACAATCCATATTATTGAATGTGCCCATGGAGAAGTAGAGGAGGAGATGAGTGATGTCATCCTTCATATGCTACTTACCATAAATGGAGAGGGTCTGAATTGAAGGTTTGCATGTGAAATGCAATGTCACTTTGGAATATGCATTGAAGGGGAGGTATCTTGGATGACCATGTTTGTTAGAGTGATGATGCCTCGTGTCTTCTTGGTCTTTCATTATTGACTACCTGCACATTCGGGGCATGAGAATTCATTCGTAATTTAGCAATGTTGATTTTATTATTTGTGCCAGATAAAATCGAAGGATATATTTGATCTTCTAAATTGGGGCTAATGACCTATTTATAGTATATTAATTTTATCTTATCCTCCATTTTTTTATTGGACAACAATTTATCCTTAAGTTTAGATGTAATAATATTTTTATTGGTATCAATATCATGCAAAGTGAGCTCCTCCTTTATTCGCCAATTATTCAGCCAAGACTTTGCATCTTTATGCCAACCTTTCTTGAGCCACATGTAAATTTGACTAGAGTTTGAAGCAATCTTAGGAAGACTCTTTTATTTCATGTTAGTTATCTTGTGCGTATACATTAGGTACATAGTCATAGCCATACTCTCAATGGGGTAAATACCCACTTTTATGAGGAAGATAGGATAGGGTTGTATTGTTCTTATTTTCTTGATCTTTCTCCACTACTATTTAGAGATGCTACAACCCCAAACTTAATATATATATATATATAAGATAACAGGAATCATGAGAGTCACAAAGAGGGTTTTCCTTTTTATCACAACTATAAGTTAATTGATTTAAGTTTTTTTTCAAAATCTAAGTAGGTTTTCCACCCTCCATTAATCATTTTCTCAATGCTATAGTTCTAGTTAAGCTTGTGAAGAAGGTTAACTCTGAGATATTCGTATGAAGTAACTTACCCTAAGTTCTTATTGTTAGACATAAAATTAGCATAAGTGAATGCTAGATTGAAGATCTTATAAATATGAGGGATAAGGACAAGGCCCCATGTTTCTAAATTTTTAACTTGATATCCTTCAATGTTCTTAGCTTGTGACTTTTGTGAGTCGCTTAACCCCAAAGTCTATGTCTTCCAAAGCAAAAATCCCTCCTTTTTTAAGAAGAGTTTGAATGTTATCCACAACATTAAGGGATTCATAATGCTTTTTAAGGAATGAATTCCAATGCTCAAGAGGATCAGGTTTGAAAAGGCGTGAAAGCTTCTTTGGCTTTCTATTTATATAATATATATGTTTCTTTTAATTGGGTATTTGTAACTATTTATCTTGTCATCTATGAAGGACTTGTAAGGCTTCTGTGATGGTTTTTCAAGCAATTTTACAATCATAATCAGACCAAGGATTGGTCATTCTATTTTTCCTTTTGCATGCAACTTTGAGAGAGAGTAATTGTTTATAAAAGTTGAGACAATTGTTGTAACTATGATAGTGGTCTTCATTATTGTCATTAGTTAACTTGAGATTTAATTCATTTTCTAAATCATTTTGAAAAATATTAAGGTTCAATCTTCAGAGTCACTCATAGTCATTTAAGATTTCAAAATTATACATTTGGTTATAGAAATGGATATTAAATGTAACATAATCTACCGCACTATTACAAAGTCTATAAATACAAGTCATCCCATTAAATTTTAACCACTTCGTTATACCATTATAAATTATTATAAATTATTAAGTTTTGAAAATTACAATGATTAATTAGTTTGGAACCAAACAAATTTTCACCTAAACCTTTAAAGATTTTTTTTTTATCTACTAAAATGAGGTCCTCATCCAACCAACAATTCCAAGAAAAAATCCCGAGTATACCAAACTCTGATGTTGTCGCCATGTGCTCAATTTTTCATAATCAATTATCCTCGAGTTTTCCAAATCACAATATTATTATAAAAATTAAATATATTACATGTGGTTGGCCTCCTAACTTTGACATTTCCCACTTAATCCACACGTGTCTCAATATACTTGGTTATGGGATATGACCATTTAACATATATTATAATGTGGGGTTCCTTTTACATACTTGAAAATTCCAATCTTAATGATTAACTTGTGCTGACCACACATTAGTTAACGACTTTCACTACTTGTGCAATGTCAAGATAACTAACCTGAAAAGGAAGTGAGTAAGTTTCTAAATATTATAAAAGTTAGTTGAATAATTATACTTGCACCGTATTAAGGATTGCTTAGTTTGGTAGCTTGGCGAAAATAAATTGCAACAAAAGGAGTAGGTTGATAATGTTAAAAGATATACATATTTTAAAGCTTAAAAAAAATCGTATTATATGTGATACTAAGACTCCGAAGGGAACAAGTTCTGAAAATTAGACTCAGCACGACATAGGTCAACCAACCCCCTCAAATAAAGTGAAAGGTTTGTTAGACATAGTTCTTAATCTACTGAATAATTAATATTATAAGATCCATACTTCGAAGATTTTCATTGTGGACTCCGAAAGTTTGATCAACTCTTTAACTCCTAGTTGAAAAGTAGGTCCTAGCCAATTTCTTCAATATTGGAATAATATACTTTATTATAATTTGATAAGGGTTTAAATTTTCATTTAATTTAGAGGAGTAGGGTGATTTATAACACATCCCAAAAATAAACAATTTAAAATAAAATTTAATAATTAAAAAAAAATAAAATTTAATATTTAAAATAATAAAATTTGATATTTAAAATAATAAAATTTAATAATTTTCTTTTGTTATATTAGTTTTTTTAATTTAATTTTATATTATTGAGTTATTATAAGTAATTTTGATTTTTCTAGTTATTATTGACATAATCCAATCATTATGATCTTTAGACAAATGATAACTTTTTATTATTTGGAATCCATTTTTATTACATAAATGGATTCATTTTCCTCAAAAACCTCTATTCCATTTAATTGTGCAATCTCAACAACTTATATATATGATTCCAACAATTTGGCCAATTGGATATTGAGGGAAATGGTTGAACAAGCTAGAAAAGAAGTCCAACTCGTCTAATCTCAAAAAAGCAATACACATATCCAATTCTCCTTATTGAAGTGGCTCTTTTCCCTATGGAGAACATAGTTATGACTAGGTACCTAATGTATAAGAAAAAAATAAATAATTTGGGAGACTAGAGACTTTCGAAAATTGCTTTAAATTCCAATCAAAACCACCCAAGGCTCAAGCGAGATTGGCATAAAGATGACATGTCTTTGTTGAAAATGTGGGGGATTAACAGATATAACACTTTTAAAAATATACATGATATTAAAAATATTATTCCTTCGAAGTTCCAAGAGAAGTTGTGATATGATGAAAATTCAAAGGATAAATGAAAATCAAGATATTACAAGAAGGTCACTAACCCTAATCTCAAATATCAAAATTATCTCTCTGTTTTAACTAGTGTAAATAAGAATATCTGAATAGATAAAATAGGAATGAACTCTCATGAGATGCATAATGAAATAGGGCGTTGGACATTTCCTCAAACTATGTGGGATGAAAGTATCCATCATCTTTATAAGACTGTGATTGTTGAGGATGAAGAACAATTCCTCTTAAATCGCCATGTATACACCCACATAAGATCTTAGTTTAAAAAAAATGTTACAATACGAAACTGCACAACCTTCTATCTCATCAAAATTATAGTAATTTAGGAATGCTCATATCCAAGATTTTTTAGCACAAAAATAAAACTCTAAAGAAATTTAAGTAGTTCGTTACTTTTGTTTATTAAAGTTAGATAGAGAAAAAATGGTCTAAGTGGAATTTAACTATCATCATTGGCGTTGTCATCATAATCAATATGAACCTTTTTTCATAAAATGATTATTAACTAGCATTCTTATTTAATTTGTGAGTTTTAAATGAATTAATATTTCAATTTAGTTTCTATGTCTATTTGATACATGATGTTAGGAAATAAATAAGTTAAAAATTGACTATAAGAAGGTTTATGTTAATATGAGTTTATGATAATAATGATGTGTATAAGCTCCTAAGCTTAGTAATATTATCGAATAAATAAATAAAATATTCCTCAAACATTTCTATCTTTGAGCATGGTGGGAATGCAAGTACCAAGAACATTATGGTTTTCATAAGTGAGGAGGTCCTTAAGAGTAATTAAGTTATAAAATTGTGTAAAGTTGTATCTTGCAATCCCTCAAAACAACCTTTGAAAGAGATTAGGAGATATTGAGGTCCTCGTAATGTTAATAGTTGTAATGATAAGGTTTTATGAGAGAGTCATTGCCAAATTTATAAGCAATGAGTGTTGTCCAAAAGAAATCAATTGTGATGCAGGGGTCAAAAAATGATGTTCATTGCCACCTACCCTTTTTGGAGTTTATATAAATAAGCTAGAGGATTGCTTAAAGGAAGCAAGATGTGTGAGCACTAACCTCTCAAGGCAAGTTATCATACTCCTCCTTTATGCAAGAGACAATGTTATTTTACCAAGGAACCTTCCAATCTTAAGAAGAAACCTAAAATTCATAAATATTTTTCACTACCTTTGAGATTGGTGCATATTCATCAAGCAAAGATAATGATTATCAAGTCTAGGCATGTAATATACCCTATGTTTGTTTTTTATAATCAAAACTTAGAAGAAATGTCTTCATATAAGCATCTTGGAATTGGCATCCATCTTAACCTTAACTGGAATTCTAGTGTTAAAAAGGGATTAACAGAGGTTTGAAATATTTTTTTGAATTTGAAAACAATTGTAAAAAGTTGAGTTTTGGTTATAGGAAAAAAATAAGTTTCTCTTCAACCCACTTGTTATCCTAGTGATTTTATATGGTTATGAAGTCTAGGGTTGTAGTATTTCTAAGGAGACTTGGAGGAAAATTTAGCAGATATAGAAGTGTTTTATAATTAACAATATGATAAGTAAATACAATACACCTCGTCAAATTCTTCTTTTAAAGTATGGTCCCCCACCCATGGAGAGTAATGCTATGATAATTTACTTATGGTACAAGTATAATTTATCTAACATGAAGAAAGTAGGGATTCCTCTCGAATCCTCAATTCCCATAAAAGTCACTCAAGGCTAACTTAGAGAAGAAAAAAGAGAGATTCAAATGAAGCAGATATATTTTGTAATACCTCTTGTGTTAATCCCCAGACATATGTAATTTGTAATTGTTTATTATTGTGGCACATGGTGTTAGAACAAGGGCCTTTAAGGACCTAGAGAAATTATTATTATATTGTAAATAATTAATTAATGAAAATAACTGGAACATCGAGGACCACTAAAAGAGTATGGGAGGCCTAGATCCGCAATGTGATGGGGAATGGCGACATTCCTATAACTTTAGAACATGTTTGGTTTATCTTGGTCCATATCTATGCCTTGGTGGCTTTATTAGTTGATGATTACCCAAAAATTATACAATGAACCCAACTTTCGATATTTAGCCTATGTTGGTATTATTGATCCTAATTCATGATTTAGTGGGTCTCCTTGGTGTTTGGGTGGGTTCCACTTGTTGATTGAGCCCCTTTGGTGGTTTTGTAACTCCTTTGTGAAGGTTAAACTTGGTAATGTAACTCCCATTTGCACAAGTGTTCCCTCACTGGCTATTTTTAGCCTTAACACCTCAAACATTGTGCAAATAAGTGTGTAAATACTTGTGTAAATCCTTTTGTAACTCTTTTATAAACTCTTTTGTTACCCCCCTTTTTTATTTTGGGAATATTCCTTGGATTTTGTGACACCTCACCTCACTAATTTTTATTCCTCTTCATGGATGACGTGTCCACACATGAATTTCAGTTGGGTGGAGTGGCTTGGAGTCATTTTCCTTTGCTTGGGTTGTATTAGAATTAATCTATTGTGGTTGAATTACCCCCCTTTTATTGACTCAAATTATCTTACCTTGGTTTGGTTTGAACCCATTGAGTTAGAATTACCTTCTTTGGTCTATAAATTCAGGTTTGATCTCCTTGGTTTTGGGTTGTTTTTCATGGTTCTTTTGGATGTTTGTTGATTATGGTTGTTCATACCTTTTATGGTGAGAGATTGGTAAGCTTGTGATCTTGGGAAACCATGAATGCTTTGCTATGTGAATGAACTTTGTGCTTGAAGCATTGTGTTATTGTATGTTGTTTCAGGTAATCCCATAAAAATATGGTGTAGTTCCTCTGTGTCCACTACTTGGGTCTGTCCTAGACCTACACATAAATCCTGATGGTGAATGGTGATATCACGATGGCCTAGGGGGTATGGATTACCATTGCACCTGGAAGTGGGGTGGAAGAGTAAGTATGTGAAGAGGAATATATTTTTGGATTCTCAAACTAATACTTGAGCTATTCTTGAGTGCACCTTTGTTGTGGATCGTTGGCCTCAGCTCAGGGCTGGCTTTTCAAAGTGAGATCTGTCTTGGAAGTACCAAAGAATGGGTGGAAAGTGGTCTAGATGATGTGAGTTGCACATTGATTAGGTAAGTGATTTATCTCATGTTTATTTAATTTATTTGACTCTGATATGATTTATTTATGGATGCACATGAAATTTTTGATGAAACATATGAGTTATTTGTGGAAGAAATTTCTCACATAATTCAATCTATTTATGCAAGTACATTTTATGAATGAATTAGAAACTAGTTTTTGGGATTTTGTGTACAAATTGTTCAAGGAAATAAATTTTGATGGTACAACAACCTCATAATGGTTTAAGACACTTCTCTTTGATGCTTCTATCTTTTATTCAAAAATAATTCTTCAATCAAATTGGTTCGCATAGTTTGGAGACTTGGACATGAAGTGTTTGTAAGAATGCATGAGTGTTAATTTTATATTATGTATTATAAATAATATTTAAATGTGTGTGAAAATGTGAGGACAAATATTCTTGGTAGTGTTGGGGAAATGTCTATCGAAATTTTGGATCAATTTCCAATTCCTATCTCCTTCAATGGAATTGTTTTGAGTAGATTTGTGACTTTGCATAAGGAGTGTTTGAAAAAATGTTTGAATGAGATATACCTCTGTTATGAATGATAAAACATGTTATTTAGAGTTGGAATTGTATTTGAATGATTCTATGAGATTATAATTACTAGTCAATTAAGATGGGTAGAATTAACTAGTTTTGTGAATTATTTAATGGAATGTATATGGGTGGAAAGATACATCCATATGACTATAAGTGAAACCTGATACGCTTTCCATGAGATACAATAGTCATATATTTATATTTTTTTGGAATTTGGAAAGTTAAATTGGAAACTAGGTACATTACAATGAAATTGGTAAATAGTTTTTGGATTCGAATCTTTGTTTTTAGTAAAAGATGAATGTATAGACATATGATCTGTTATTGGTACTTTAATTGTGATGTAGAGTTCTATTTTCCATATCTGTACCATCACCTCTATGTGCCTCGAAACTCGGTACAACTGGTTTGATTGAATTCCCGACAGTGTTTATTAACTAGTTGTATTGATTGAACACAAAATACTCTTCATTTATGTACTCACATCAGATCTGAAAAAGTACTTTATTTTATTGTACCTGCATGATTAAATATGTGTATAATTTTTGTAGGTTTACTTTTTGGTTCATTGACATGGTTGTGTGTCGAATTTGTGCAAGACTAGTTGTTAGTATTGAACAACTAGTTAACTAGTTCTTGTGGAATAATTTTCATAATTATTATGTTTATTTAATTAGAAAATGGTAATTAGGCATGATTTACATGTTATTAGGTGTTGCTTAACGATTGGACTTGATAAACAGTGATTAAGTGATAAACACATAAATTATATTAAGTATTGCTAATTATGTGTTGTATTGTTAAGTATAGTAATCAAAACACTAATTACTAGGTAACCATGATTAAGAGTAAATGACCTTTAGAGATGGAATTTATGTATGAATTGGATTGGAATGGATATGTGATGTTTCTAGAAGGTTTTAGTAATCCTTTCCATCCCTTGGATGAGACGTTGGGATAGCTATTGAATTTATTTTAATTTATTGCTAATTAAAGGGACTTTGTCTTGATTAAATCTTGGAAAATGATTTTTTTAAAAACTAATCTATTAGGATAAAATTATCGAATTATATTGATAGAGATAATGATATGTTTCTCATACCCTTTGATAACCCCTCGGAACATGACATCTTTCAAAATATCAATAGCATTAATAGTATTATAGTAACTAGTTGAAATAAAAACTATGGTTATACAATGAAATTGAGAATAAAAAAAGGTTAGATTCGTACAAAGAAATAATTAATCCTAAATTAAAATATCAAATTTTATCTCTATTGTTGCTAGCATTAAGAAGAAAATAAATATTACGAATATAGGAACAAATTCTCATGAGCTTTATAGTGAAATGGGAAGGTGGACAAGACCTAAAACATGATGGGAAAAAATAATTTTTAGAGTTTTGAATTTTGACAAAGAAGAAGATGAAAACCATTTTCTCTTAGAGTGTTAAACTAAATAAATATTATTCCCATTTTCAAAACATTTGTAACACAGGTGATATTTATAATGTGTTAACCCATGAAAACTAAAGTGAACTATATAATCTTATTTACAATGTATTCAATCTTTAAAACAAAATAATTAATTGGTCATTCTTAAGGCTCGATAGTCACCAATGGTGGTCTCTTGGATGGTAACAACGTCATCACCATCACTAAGGGTCATGAAAGTTAAAAGAAATTGTTGTTCATCCTCAATCTCCTTTGTGTCATCAATTTTATATATTCACTCATCCAATATGTTTTTGGTTTGTCCAATGACTGGTTTTACTATAAAAGTTATGGTCCTCCTTTTAGAAATATTCATTTTATTTTTAAATCTCATAATGTTACATGAATCATTTTGATAAGTCAATTTAAAATTTATAACTTAACCTAAGATTAATATAAGAATTGAGGAAATATTTCAATTAGGTTTACCTCAAGTGGTTGTGGGATGGAGTATTATCATCCCCATCTAGGTTCTATTCCTTAATAATCATCCCTAAGTTTATATGCATAATAAATGGGTGAATTCCATGATACATAGGAAAATTCAAAGGATGTGTGTGTGTGTGTGTGTGGTATATCATAAGTTTCGTCCTCATAAAAATTCTCTAATTTATTAACGATAAAGACTGCATTTTGAAAATGCATAACCCATAATCAATCCATTTAGGTTTGTCTTCTAGTATTAAGGTAGGAGGTCCACGCCTCCTTTGCTTCCTTTGCAATCCTGTTACATGGGTTGGTTTCTTCCACCCCTCCCTAACTTATATGGGTGAAAACTATAATCCCAGGTGGGAGTCACTGGGTTAGGAAGAGAACTACAACTCCCATTTTTAGGGAAAAAATTACCCTATAACTAGAAAGGAGAATTAATTCCTTCATAAAATTCTAGAATCTCATCCAGTTAAGGCTCACTTAATGTGAAATCTAGTTTGGGCTTGTGTGTCTTAGGGAGTCATGGAATCCAAGAATTATAGTAAATTTCATTTAATGTATAGAAGGGAAGATATAGCTCTAGGATAAATGGGGTATTCTTGAAACCATATGTGTGTGTGTGTGTGGCTGTAGGGGGGAATTGAACTACCTTGTGTGTGTGTGTGTGTGTGTGTGTGTGTGTGTGTGTGTGTGTGTGTGTGTGTGTGTGTGTGTGTGTGTGTGTGTGTGTGTGTGTGTGNCACACATGCACACACACACCCACACACGCATTCACACACATATGAAACAAAGTGATGGAAAATACTAAAACCATCAATTATATTCTTTCCAATGTTACAAATATTTAGTACAATGGGTGATGAAATTTTTTTACCAAAATACAAAATCTTGTAAAACCTTAGAAAATATTCCAATAAATTATAAAAATTTGTAAAAGGTTAGCAAACATTTAATTAAATTATAAAATATGTGAATTATTAGCAAATGTTTTCATAAAGTATAAAACATGCATAATAATATAACAAAAATTTGTTAAAATATTTAATACTCATTTTCCATGTATGGAAAAGGAAACATAAATTTTACCTCCTCCAAACAAAGCTACATATGTTCAGGGTTGTGTTCATCAAGGTTCTTATTGCATACTTTTGTAAATCAGTGCATCATTTTTTATCCATTTTCACCACAAAATTATTCTATGTGTTTATCTCAACCTTCACTACTCTTAATTTCAGGATAGAATGACGTTTTCTCTCCCACATCATGATTATCAACCCTAGCAATTGAACTACTCTGGAATCCACCAAAGCCTATATTATCCATGTTGATTTAACTAGATATTTCATCAAACCCAAATATGGAGTGGGAACCACTATTAAGTAGTTTAAGCAAGGTTCTCCCAAGAGTAGTAAGATCCCAAATGTTCTTTGCAACATTCTCATCTAGTAAGAGTTGATAATTTTTTTGATGGCCTTGTACCCTCTTTGTTGTCTCTCTAAATATACTTTCCTTCTTTCTAAGAGATAATGAAAGTGTTTCTAATGGGGAATCTATATCAAATTATTCAAAAAAGTTAGTTATTTCACATTTCTCCTTATATTTACAAGTTGTTTCATCATATGCATTAGCAACTAACTCTTTTCTAATATTTGAAAAGTTGTGGACATTAAGATAATTTCATTTTGCTTACTTTCTCTTATATTAAAATTTCAAAGTGATAAAAGTTAATATTGCAGAATGAGTGGCTAGCAAATGTTTCTTGTGTGTATGTAATATTAAAATGGAGTCGATAAAGAGTTAAAGCTATGATAAATGAAGATTTTGGTTATTCTTATATAAACCCTATATCATGCGTATGAAAACTAACCTACCATATGAAGACATTCTCATCACTTGATCCACTAAATATAAGTCCCACCGAGGCTAAAAGAAGCCTGCACAAATAAGATGTTAGTGAAATTATCAATATTTTTACATTTTTACAATAATGGTAGATCATCAACTCTTAGTTCTATGGAAGTGGAAATTAAAACACTTGAAAAGCATGCTTGTATTTCAATTTTTAAAAGAGAATTGTCATGGTAAATTACTAAGACAATATTACCAAAAAAAAAAACTCACCTAGTTATAAGGAAAAATATTGTTAAGGGATTACTCTTCATGTGCCAGAATCGAGTAACCCTGTTATCTTCAACATAGTGCAAAGGTTGGTATATCAAAATAAGAGAACCATGTCTTCTACTCATTTTAAGGTTGTTTTTCAATTTACTTGTAGGTTTTATTTTAGGTAACAAGGATGTGGAATCAATAATAGCTCCAAGCTTATTAGAAAACCATATTCTTAATGTAGCTTGGCAGGTTAACACTAGCCACTTATAAAATTTCAAACATCAAGGCCTAGATATGAAAGCAGTTCACCAAAAATAGAAACATAAATATTGAAACAAAAAAAGAAATAGTCCCATAAGCCTAGTGAGAAAGTGGAAACCCACAAGCTGTCATATTCTCATTTGATTTTTTAGAGTAAGGAAACCTCAAGCACAACTATCAAATAAATAAATGCAGTGTATTATTAATATGACGGATTTGAACATGCATATTTTATTCCAATATCATAGTTATAATCAGTACCTTTGATAGTATAAGCTTCAAGAGGAAATCATTTATTTTTTCCAGTTTTGGTATTCACCAAATAAAAATAGTATGTTGTATGTATTAGGGGGAGTGAATCCATGTATTTAGGGCATGCAATTGCAAGCAAGAAATACACCCTTACAGGTACATCATGACATTATTTCATTCTCAATTCTAAATGTAGAATACCACACGAATGTTAAAGGTTCTTGTTTAAACTTCAAATAACATTGTACATACCAGTGTAAAAGGTTCTTGTTTGAACTTCAAATAACATTATACATACCTGAAATTAAATGCTAGATTTCATAAAAGGATGCGATTTTTTTTATGTATTTTGTGGTGGAGATTTCATTTTTCATAAACAATATATGGTTTTGTTTACCCCATCTCCACAAGTTTACTTATGGGATTTTCTTAGTCTTCTCAAATATAAAAATAGGCATCATTATTTATATTTCATCATACGTAAGAATAATGATCACATTACAACAATTAGATGTATGATCAAAATTATATTTATATACATTCATATTTGTGAAAACCAAATGGTTATGCTTTATCAATGTCCATTTTGTATGTTGTCATCAATAAATATGTAAAACAATTTATATAAAAAAATAGTTATTTAAACATATTTTTAAATTTTTCCCGTATCATGAAGAATCAACTATATATAATACATGTAAACATAGAGGTGATTCCTAAAATTTTATTTTAACATCATTTAGAAAATTAAATCTCTCTATGAGCATCCAAAAGTGACCTTGACTCTCCCTTTCTCATGTTAATTGATTATAGTGTCTAGTCCCATCAACCATAAACATTAGTAAAACCATTTTATATTATTTTATCTATATTTCTATTAGCAATGATATAGTAATTTGAATTTTTCTTTATGAGGTGATCTTTTAACTTGAATTCTCTACATTCAACATGTATTCCTTTAATGTGGACAGCCATAACAAATTCTATTATTGGGTTTCTAGCAATAAAATTTCTTTTAAATGCATTATGAACAATACATATAAAAATCGAATAATCTTACTCTTTTCAAAGCATCTATGTAATAATCCCCCTATGTAGTACTTATCTCGTTCTCACTATTATTGGAGGTGCTCAAGGAAGTTGAAATCCTCCAATTACTCATTTAAACCATCGATCTCATCCTCCTCCTCTAGTTACTCATTTAAACCATCAATCTCATCTTCCTCGTGCTCAAAGAAGTATCCTCCAATTACTCATTTAAACCTTCAATCTCCGTATCATTATTGCATGGTATATAAATTTCCTTTATAAAGTCCCAAGCTTAGCATGTTGGTAAAGCATTTCAAAGACAACACCCAAAATAAATCATGAGAGAAAATGAAATCCATTTCGTAGAACAGTTATATAACTATAACGCATGGGAGTGGTTTTAGAGAGAAAGTGGTAACCATTATGGAAACATATTTAAACATAACTTTCCATATATTTAAACATAACTTTACCTTACTTTATTGGAGGATTTTTTTAAATATAACTTCGTAATTATGTTTCACTTTAAGATAGTGCAATATTGTTACTCATTTTCTATTAGGACAAGAGTATGTGGTGTTCACGCTATTATAATAGTTGTATACAACGTAATATGACAAGCGTAGATCTCTATAACCTATTATGTTTTCTATCATTAGATTGATTGGGAAAGAGAGTGCAAATGTCTACTTCATATATATATATATGTAAAATTAGTGAAAGGAGCTTTTGTAATAACAACTTTTTAATAAATACATCTATGTGTGAAAGAATTGGGTTTAATTTAGATGGTAGGAAGGAATTAAAAGAAAATTATGCATAAAATATTATCCAGAAATTAAGTCAAAGTCAAAGATACTTGCCATAAACTTTCTCTTTATATTATATATATGTTTAAAGTTCATTAAAGCATTAATGTCTACATAAATTTAAAAATATTTATCTTTAACTGAATTTTTAACCAGAAGTAAATACTTATATGAAGATGAGGATAATTATATAGTAATTTCTCTTTTTTATCACACTATTATAAATATGTAATTATGCAAATCATCATTTCATTTTGGCCCTACCTTTGAGTGCGGTTTGAATTATTAATTCACGTGATTGGAAGCAACCTGTCAGAAGTGTTCGGAGATGCATCAGAAGGTGTTCAAAACCTTGTTGTTTTCAATCTCCGAGTCGCAACCCGTGCTGTAATTGATAATGCTTCGAAGAGCCGGAAGGCTACAGTCTCTTGAACATAACAACATCCATTTCCACCACATAAACATCGAAATCCATATCAACTAAATTGAATCCACTGGATTTCCTTTGGATGATATTATTATCAATGTTAACCGGTCCTAATACTCACAATTGGATTATATAAAAAAAAAGGCTCTACTCAAGATTCTCTTAATTATGTGCATGTTTAGAAATACTTTATATGATGTGTTACATGTATGCTTTTAGATTTCATTTATATTTATTTCATTGTCTTTTAATAAGAAAATTATAATGCATATCTATATTTCTCTTTTGAGGATTTTCTTAATTAAATTTAATAAAAATATCTATTTTTTCTCTAGGATAGTTAGCATTTCAATTATTCATTATTTTTATAAATGTTGAAGTTGAATGAAAAGGAAAATTCGTCACGGCCAATGTAGAAACATGTAAAGCTCATCTTTTTGAAAGATGAATAACTAGAATTTGCACCAAGAGGTGCAAAGTAACACCGAGAGGGTAAAAATATTGTGTCTTTCTACAACTGAACCTTTTTGACCTAGCTTGGAAGACTGGAAATTACTATTTAATAATAGTTATTTTTGAGATTTTACCTCAAGACATTTATGACTAAATTTGATTTTTGGAATAAATGTTAACTTTTTTTCCAAGCTGTGTTTCTTGATTGCGATTTCTGATTTCCGAAATTGGGAAGCGGAAATGCATTTGTTGTATGTTTTCTTAAGTTTGTTTTATGTTTGGATCATGAAATCTTATAATTTTCAACAAGGAAATGTCCTTTCCAATTTCAGTTTTGTTAAAATGGTATGTTGTTTACCCAATTTTCAATTTTCGGCTGTTCTCTTTTCGGATATCGCTGAGATTGCTTTCGATTTATTTTGTATCTACTTTGCCAATTTTGGAGAATCGGAAAGCGAAACTTTCACCTTATGTAAAATTGAAGGTATCATTGTCGTCCTATTAGTTCCATATAAGTCAACAATGATAATAATTTTTTTTTTAATAATTTTCATAAAAATCATACAAAAAGATGTGGAAAGTATAGATATGTGACTATGTCTGAATAAACAAACTTGACATGCCAAGTCCCAAAATCACAAGCCAACTTAAACAAAAGTGTGGCATTTGAATATGGAAAAACATTGTTACATATTTAAATCTAAAGCGATTCCATTGAATCATTCAACTTAAATTAAATTACAGAAATTAGGGTTTTATGCAAATCCTGATTATAAAAACTCAAGAACAATATGTTTAAGAAAAAAATATATACACCCAAGGGATCGAACTGGCTGCATGGGCACTATCGATTTCCAGTTCAGATTGCAGATTGTAAGTATCCCTCTCTCTCTCTTTCTCTCTCTCTTCCCCTTCCTCTCGCTCCCCCTTTTCCTCT
>LPNX010933360.1:207822-228296 GCA_001517045.1 Pseudotsuga menziesii
CTCTCCCCCTTTTAAATCGCTGAGATTGTTTTTTATTTATTTTGTATCTACTTTTCTGGTTTTGGAGAATTGGAAATCAAAACTTTCACCTTATGTAAAATTGAAGGTCTCGTTGTTGTCCTATTAGTTCCATATAAGTCAACAAGGTTAATAAATAATTTTAATTTTTTTTTACGATTTTCCCGTTTGGAACACCAATATAAGTTATTTTTCGATTAGTGCATTTTCGAATATTCTATGTATTCAAATCAGAAAATGTCGAAGATAGTATTTCTAAGTTTCAATGTTGGGGTATGCGAAACCGGAAAACATCAATTTTGAGGTTTTATTTTAACTATTCGTATTGTTTTCGCATAACTTATTTCTCCGCTAAGTTCATGCTTATTATAATCTCGGTCTGCGTTATGTTTAATCACTGTGGCTCAAAATTTGGTGGAGATTTTGGTCTCTAAATTGTTACAATTTATGGATACTGATGTTACCTTGCATATTTGTATGTTAAGAAAGAAACCTATTTCAGCTATATATTTTTCAATTATTGAAATTACATATTTAATTACTCTAGTTTTTTTTATTCATTAACATATTTGATTTCTCTGGTTTGTATCTATTTGAACTATAAATGTTTCGAAATTGCATGAGAAAACCACAAGTCGTCATTTCCATATTCATAACCCAAAATATGACATTTCCATATTCGAAAATCTATGTTCTATATTTTCCAATAAGGATCACCAATTGTTTCGATTTTCGATTCCCCAATTTTTGATTTGCCACATTTAGGATGCGGATTTTTTATTTTCGACATTTCGGAATCTGGAAATGCTATGCATTGAAATAAATAGCTGCTCATGTCCCTATTTCCTATTTTCGACATTTCATATCTCAGAAGTTTTCTATTTTCAAATAAAGAAATGTCAAAGTTCCTATTTCCTATTTCCGGATTTTGGTTGAATTTATGGCTATATGTTCATGAAAAATGTAAATAGCATGAACTAATAGTGCAGTAAATCATAAAGCCAGAATTGGAGAGAAAATGAAAGCTATTGCAAGGAGGAATAGTGAAACGTAATATTGACAAAGGTAATGGAAAAAGTTGACAACACCGTGTAGCAATAGTGAAATACAATCTTCAGTTACCATAGTCTCCAAATCATGATCGTTATTTTTTCCTATGGAATGAAATAGGGCATGAAAAAAAAATTGCATTGTAACATAATCATGTGACCAAACTAAAATGGATATGTAAAAAACAAAATAATTCGCAATAACATATTTCATTACTCTGGTTGTTGTTATTCATTAACATATATCAGTATAATTATATTCTCACAAATATATTTCATTAATCCGATTTTTGACATGTCGGATTTTGTTGTTATTCATTAACATATATCACTATAAATATATTCTCATAAATATATTTCATTAATCAAATTTTCGACATGTCGGATTTCGGAAAATAATATGTTTAGGAATAAGGAAAACCATTATTCCAATTTTCGATTTCCGCATTTTCGAATTCTGACAATTTGGATTCCGAATATTGTATGTGTTCAAATTAGAAACTGTGCATGTTTCAATTTCCTATTTCTCATATTTTGGATTCTGAAAATCCTATGTCCTATGTTTTTCATTAAGGAACACCATATGTTCTGATTTTTGATTCCGCAAGATTCGATTTGCGATATTTTTTATCTCAGTTTCTGATCTTGGAAGAAATGTCATAAATAGTATTTCTGAATTTCTACATTGGGGTATCTGAAACTGGAAAACCTCGATTTTGAGTTTTTATTTTAACTGTTCATATTCTTTTCACATTATTTCTCCGCTAAGTCTATCCTTATACCCACCCCATTTAATATCAGAACTTGACATCCATGTTTTTCACAAATTACAAACAATCCATATGAACTGTTTTTTAGTCGAACACGTGTTCTTTCTACCCTTGAATACAAAATGGCAAATGACCCATACTATAAGGATGTACAGGTCAACTTAGTTGCATTATCTTCATTGGCTCCAAATAGCAATGATACATTATCTCATCAGTTCACCCCATGGTCTCCAAATCGTGATCATTATTTCTTCATTAGGAGGTTGGAAAAAAGCATATTAAGGAAATACCTAATGGCTTACGAATCTTAAAAAAGTTTGAGATGAAAACAATTGAAGTTTCCATTGAGACATGGGAGGCTATGTGCGATTCGGTTGAAGCTGTAGTCAATGCAGGACAAAAGGTTTGTGAAAATAGGTGGTCTTCTTCAAAGAATTTTTTGACCTACGCAACATATTTCATTACTCTGGTTGTTGTTATTCAATAACATATATCACTATAAATATATTCTCATAAATGTATTTCATTAATCCAATTTTCAACATGTCAGATTTTGTTTTTATTCAATAACATATATCACTATAAATATATTCTCATAAATATATTTGGTTAATCTGATTTTCGAGATGTCATATTTCGGAAAATACTATGTTTTGGAATAAGGAAAACCAATATTCCAATTTCTGATTTGCGCATTTTCGAATTCCAACAATACAGATTCCGGATATTGTATGTGTTCAAATCAGAAACTGCGCATGTTCTGATTTCCTATTTTCAATATTTGGGATTCTAAAAAACCTGTGTCCTATGTTTTTCATTAAGGAAGACCATATGTTTCGATTTTTTATTCTGCAATATCCGATTTGTGACATTTTCGATCTCAGAATAAATGTCGTATCTTCCCCATTTAATATCAGAACTTGACATCCTTGTTGTTTGCAAATGCAACTCTACAAACAACCCATATGAATTGTTTGTTAGTCAAACATGTGTTCTTACTGCCCTTGAATACAAAATGGAAAACGAGCCATACTACAAAGATGTAGAGGTCAACCTAGTTGCATTATCTTCATTGTCTCTTGTCTCAACAGACATTTTACCTTGGATTCACTTGTTCAATGAAGAGACCTGTACTGACAGGAAAAGGTTGAAAACACCGTGTAGCAATAGTGAAATACAATCTTTAGTTTCCATAGTCTCCATATCGTGTTGGTTATTTTTCCCTGTGGAATGAAACAGGGCATCAAAAAAAAATTTGCAATGTAACATAATCATGTGACTAGAATAAAATGGATATATAAAAAAAAATAGTTCACGTTAACATATTCCATTACTCTGGTTGTTGTTATTCATTAACATATATCACTATAAATATATTTCATTATCTCATCTGTTCACTTTCTCAATGAAGAGACATGTAAGTATATTGACCTCAACTGAAAATCATTCCATTGAGTCCATCAATCCATTCGCACATAGCACCCGTTGTATAAATAGCTGTGGTATATGGGACATAATCGAGATAGCAGAATCAGGGATGCAACTAAAGTGCATTAAGAAAAAAATTGATGGAAAAAAAGGTAAGGACAATCAATCAATCATGCGCAGTAACACCTGTAATAGAAGGGTATTTAGTGAGCATGGCACTGATGTCCTTTCAAAATGTCTATTTAACCGATCAACTCCATGCCGCCTTATTCGGTTGCTGATGGATCACAGGATATAATAACTAGAAATTTTAACCATGGGCGTGTTGTACCTACCAAAATCTTAAATAGTTACTCTGTAAAAGAAAGACTGAGCATTTGATCAACTGCATGCCTCCTTGTTCGGTCACGGTTGGATCACGGGATATAAGAACAAGAAAACATAACCATGGCGTGTTATACCTAAACTCCCCAAATAACAGGAGACACGTGTCAGGAGGGGAAAGTATAGATATGTGACTATGTCTGAATAAACAAAATGACAGGCCAAGTCCCAAAATCACAAGCCAACTTAAAGAACAGGGTGGCATTTGAATATGGCCAAACATTGCTGAATATTTAAATCTAAAGCGATTTCATTGAATCATTCAACTTAAATTAAATTATAGAAATTTGGGTTTTATGAAAAACTCATAGGCATGATATTCCAATCTGTTCAACGACAAAATATATACACATATTTGTGAGTTCGATTATTGTTTTATACACATACAGTGAATGAATTTTATGATCTTCCCTATCAATTGTGATTATCAGTTCTACGAGAATTCAAACTTAAATGGAATAATTAAATTTGTTCACAATACTTTTAGCATAAAAACTTCATGCACTATCGCAACTAATAGGATTGTAGATACCATAACTTGTTCAACTAATCTTGCAATATAAAAAGACTAATATTCACATCACACCAATCATTAGAAAGGATTGGGTAAGGGATATTACTAAAAACACAATTTATTTCTAGGGTTCTAACTATAAGAAATCAGGTCAGGTCGACCTTGAGTATTGAATCCAATTACCTATCCTTTTAGTTAGTGAGAATTACCAAGTCCCACGGCCTTTCCTTCAATTTTTAGTCCTTCAACCAAGTTTTTAAGACTCTGTTGCTATTCTTAACACTGGTCTTTGTTACATTGTTTATAGTATATTTTATTGTAGTCTATTTTAGTTCAACGTTATGAATGTAGTATTATTAGGAACCATATTACTATTTATCAATTGTGATGTACCTAGGTGAATGGGCCTTATCGCGATTCTGCTGAAGTCACCGTGAGATTGCCTAACTATGATCATTAAGTCTCTTAACAGGATCCCTTTTCTTTAAACTTGAAATCTGTCTCTTTGTGCATAAAATTTGTCTCTTTGCATTAAAAAAAATAAATTAATAAAATGGTTATTTAAACTATCAGTCAATTGAGATCAATACCAATACCCTCAATAGACATAAGACCATACTGAAGTTCTTAAATAGATTGTCACCTTGTGAATAAATACCTTGTTAACATGGGATTGTCCAGCATTTTGATTTTTTGTTTTTCACTTTGTCCTTAGTCATTGGCCAAGATAATACGGGTGATTCCATGAAGATGGGTAACACTTTTTGGCCAAATTTGGCGATGAAAACCTGATTTTTTACTCATGTGCTATATAGAAGCCCTCAAAACGCATATATGCCATGTGAATTTTGACTTGCAGTAAAAAAACAAATTGTAGAATATTATGTTGGCTTCATAGTGATATTTTTTTAAAAATATTCCGATGTCATTTAATGTGTGAATTTTTGCATTTAATGAACTGTGTGACCTTAAAAATTTGAACAAGCTAATAAGTGGCTCGTGTCCACGTAGAGTAATTCAATCTTGCATTAATAATTTAAAAAATATATATATATGAGCATGATCTACATAAAATGCAGTGTGATGTGCATATTTTTTTGTTAATTTTTTTCGCATTATTATACAATTATTTATTATTTTTCGAAACTAACCACATTCGATTTCAGCATCGTTTTAAACACATATTTGTCCACGTAAAGAAATTTTTTCTATTTTTTCAAAAATTGAAAAACCAAAGATACCCTTTTGAAGAGGACACGTCGATATGTGATGTGTGCATTTTTAAGAATTTTTTGGCTGTGTATTTTTAACTCTGCGGATTTTTCTTTGAGCTGCTTCGAAGTTGCAATGTGGTTTTCTAAGTATAAGTTTTAGAAGTAATTAAAAAATAAATATCATATGAATGCCAAAATGCGTGTATGATACCTCAATGGATAGAAGATTCGTTGGTGAATCTATCGGTATCAACTCCGCTTAGTTATGTGCTAGGAATGGCAGGGTTTACACCTCTGCAAGGCACAGGAAATTTTCCATTTGTTTGAATGTGGGCTAAGTCTGTTTTTTTAAGCCCTCGAACGAGGTATGAACCTCGACCGAGGTATCTAAATACCTTAGTCGAGGTATTTAAATACCTCGACCGAGGGTTTTTAAAGCCCGCAATACCTCGGTCGAGGGCTTGATAAAATCTCGGTCGAGATATTAAGACCTCGGTCGAGGGCTTAACAAGCCCTCGACCGAGGTGCGTTTTTCTGTTTTTGCCGAAATGCGCTTGCCAAAAAGTGTTACCCAGGTCCGTGGATTCACCCATACCAATCTTTAAGGCATCAATTTTCTTGACTTGATTCTTGATTTTAAACTAAAATACTACAGAGAAACTCAAATATTTGAGTAACATTTATATATAACATTAAAAAAAAAGAAAAAATGCAAATATTTAAATAATGTTTATATATAACATTAAAAAAACAAAACAAAATGCAAATGTTTAAGTAATATTTGTATACAACATTAAAAAAACAATAGAAAAATGAAAATATTTAAGTAATATATAATTTATATATAACATTAAAAAAGCAACACACTTTATGAAAATGAAAATTGCATGAGTGTTGTTACCTCTGAAATTATATTAAATTAAATTCATTTGATAGCTTTGGTGGGAAGTATCGTGTGAATTAAGTTAAATTCCTATCAAAATCACGTACGATAAAGTCTAACTAAAACGTCTCACTTTTCCGATCAATTTTTCATTGAAACCCATTAAAATTTGTATATAACCCCAATCATAGGCCAAGTCCCAAAATCACATGCCAACTTAAAGAATGGGGTGGCATTTGAATATGGCCAAACATTGTTGAATATTCAAATCTAAAGCGATGCCATTGAATCATTCAACTTAATTAAATTACATAAATTAGGGTTTTATGCAAATTGCCATTATAAAAAACTCACAAGCATCGTATTCCAATATGTTCAAGAACAAAATAAATACACCCAAGGGATCGAATCGGCTGCATGGGCACTATCAATTTCCGGTTCGTATTGCAGAATTCGGCTCCTCGATTCATGAAACAGGGTTCTTGCATTTCATTAACAACCGTAATCTCCAATTTTAAGACATTGTAAAAGATGCGTGGCTTATATGAAATAGTTTTGTAAATATAAGAGTTTTTTAGAAACAATTTACTTTTTCGAAATAGATAATATTGTGAAAATTGAATTGTTGTAAAATTTATTCTATATATATTAACTATATTATTTTTACATTCACATTTATAAAAGGTTTTGTAGTTCTTGATGTTAATGCAAATCCGATCAACCAAGGTCAACACATATTTGTCATGTAATTCCCATCTTTAGTATGCAATTACATTTCTGCTATTGAGTATGAAGCTTATTTTGAAAGGCACAACAAGCAAATGGAGAATGGAAACAACCACATCAAACATTATTAAATTTGGGGAATTAAAATTGTTTGAAGTTATATCCTCCAAAAAAAATTGTTCAATTAATTAATTAATTTACTCAAATTGACTCATATCATGATTACGTCCTATTTTCAACCAAGTCTTAGCAAAAAGAGATACAGTAAACAAATGCATTAAATAAGACAAATTGCTTAGGACATAGTTTCACTTCACAAATGTACAACTTATTGTTTTTATAAAATATATTTTAAATTTGTTAAATCATAAACCATAGTTGTTAAACTTCTATAGTACAAAACGCATTACATTTTTCTTACTGTTCCAATATTTTAATAAGTGATTTTTTTAAAGATGATGTTATACACCTTTTAAAGAAAGATAAAAATAACGATATTGAAATTCATTCTTATATAATACTCAAGTGCTTGTCGTCAATGTCTTATCAAGTATTGATAAGAATATGAATAAATGTTTACCAAAGAAACTTGAGTCTTCATCTTGTTAAGTCACTATTATATTATAATATAATTATTCTATTTATGGTTTATGTTGAATATTTCACTATTATATTTATAATATAATCTTGTATTCAAGGTTTATGTTGAATATTTTATTTTAGAAAGTATCAATATCTTTTCTGAATTTGTGATTCGTATTTCTTTTTAAAATTAGTTGTAATGGGTCAGAAGATTTTAGATATTCCCAATCTCGGAATCTGGAAACACCACATCTTTTTGGACTGAATGTTTGTTTCCCGATTTTCGATTCCCGATTTAACAATTCGAAAATCGTACACATTAAATTATTTATTTAATAAAAGTCATACATTAGTATCCAGTGTGCATTACAAATCCTAAATCGTTTCGGATCCAATATATATTACAATGTACCATAAACCCGAGATGAATGTGTTATAAAAGTCATTTTTTTTTAATTTTATAAAAGTAAATATATTTTCAATTTTACAGCGTACCATAAACCCGGGAAGAATGTGTTATAAAAGTCATTTTTTGAAGAAGTAAATATATTTTCCAATTTTTTGAAATGCTATAATGACTTATAAATTAATAATGTTTCTCATTTATACAATGAGATCATAATTTTTTAAATATATAAAAAATTAGGTTAGAAAACAATTTCTTAAATCTATAGAACATGTATTATATACATTATAATTATTCTTATACATATAAGCAAATAACAGTTTTTAAAATCTATAACACATTTATAGATTTATAACAGTTTTTTATACATCCCGACTTCCACATATGCTGAAATAGGAAACATTTTTGTCTCATATTTTATTTATCTTATTCTCTATTTCCAAAAGCTGAAGTCTGGAATAATGGTATACTTGAGAATAATAGAGCTTAAATCTATGAGATAATTAAATGGTATAATAATAACAATTATGCATATAAAATACATAATGGGTATCGTGTAATTCTTCCCATCGCACTTGAAGATGGTTCTCATGTGTTATGGAACATTCTTTGAAATGGGAAATTCTCTGCTATGCTCTGCCCAACATTTCAAGCTATTATTCAAAAAAATTGTTTTTTTAAAATAATGAATATATATTTATTTATTTTTTCATGTCTAGTTTTTTTAAATAATGAAATTTTCTTTTAAAATAACTAAATTTAAAAATAAATATATAAATATTCATTATATATTTATTAAAAAACACATATTCATAACCTTATTTATTATTATTTAAAAAACATATTCATAACATTAACATTATTCATATTTATTTATATTATTCAAGTTATTTATTTCTTTTTTATATAAAAGATTAGGTAAGAAAACAATTTTTTAAATCTATAGAAGCATATTATGTATTTTGTATGCATAATTGTTATTATTATACCATTTAATTATCTCATATATTTAATCTCTATTATTCTCAAGTATACCATTATTTCGGACTTCTGCTTTCAGAAATCGGGAAATAAGATAAAAGAAATATCAGACAGAGACTTTTTTGATACCTCGGATTTGTGAAACCGGAATTGTCATTTCTAGTTAATAATTTTGTCTACTTTTCCTATTCCCAATTTTCGATATTCTGGATCTTGGAAACCAGAAACAACACATCTTTTTCGACTGAATGTTTGTTTCCCAATCTCCGATCTCGATTTAGAAAATCGAAAAATTGTACACATTACATTATTTATTTAATAAAACTCATTACATTATTATCTAGTGTACATTACAAACCCTAAATAGTTTCAGATCCAATATATATTAGAGTGTACCAATAAACCCGAGATTTCATGTGTTATAAATAGGGGATGAATGTGTTATCAATTCCCCAGTTCCCCAATTTAGGATTATCACTACTCACGGTGCTGTCAACCTTTGTTGTTCAGTACAACTCTCTTCATTGAGCAAGTGAACTGATTAAGAAACTTGTGTAATGTCTTCAAATTCAATCTTTTCGGTTTGGGTTGTGGAAGTCGGCTCCTCAGACTTCAGAATTAGAAATATTAACTTTTCTCTTATGCCACAATCTCCGGAAATCTTAGCTTTTCTAGGTTCCCGATTTCCGAGTAACATTTGTATATAACATTAAAGAAAAAATGCAAATATTTAAATAATATTTGTATATAAAATTAAAATAAATTAAAATAAAATGCAAATGTTTAAGTAATATTTGTATATAACATTAAAAAAACATTAACTTTTCTCTTGTACCACAATCTTCGGAAATCTTAGCTTTTCGAGCTTCCCGATTTTCAAGTAACATTTGTATATAACATTAAAGAAAAAAAATGCAAATATTTAAATAATATTTGTATATAACATTAAAAAAAAACAAAAGAAAATGAAAATGTTTAAGTAATATTTGTATATAACATTAAAAAACAATAGAAAAATACAAATATTTAAGTAATATTTATACCTAGTAATATTTAAGTAATATCGGGAATCGAAAATCATGAAGTGAGCAAATTATTTTTCTTGGTTTCCAATACCCGAAAATGGGAAATAGGAAATAAGAAATAGACAATCTTTAAATAATATTTACATATAATTTAAATTTTAACAAAACTTGAGTCTCCAGTTTTCAATATCCAAAATATCAAAAATCGGAACGGGTATACCCCAAATTGATATTAATTTGGATGCTACTAAAAACATGTTGGATAAAACATGATTTGAAAAATAAAAGCCAAAAGAAATCTCTACATGTGGAAAAGTTTCTCCACCTGTGGAAAAAGAATTCTCCAATGGCATGAAAAAACATCAGTGAAAAAAAGAAACAGATTTAATATATTAAAATAGTCAGCCTGGTGAAAATTTTGAGTTTGTGTGAAAATTTTGTATTTATGAGTTCTGAATTTGACAATTTTTTATCTTGCAAAAATAAAATAAAAAATTGTATATGTGAATTTTGAATTTGGCATTTTTTTTATTTTATAAAGCCAAAAATTTACTATGTTTTAATGGCAATAGTGATGATAGGAATAAATTCAGTAGCCAAAATAATTCTCTACATGTGGAAAAGTTTCTCTACCTGTGGAAAAATAATTCTCCAACGGCATGAAAATCCTGTGTAAATGGCATGAAAAAACAGCCTTGAAAAAAACAACAAGTTCTGAATTTGACAATTCTTTATTTTGCTTGCCATAAAAAAAATTGTATATGTGAGTTTTGAATTTGGTACTTGCTGCATTAGCCTGCATTTTCTCTCCGGTTCTTTAATCTCTACCAATTGTAGAGGCAGACTGATAAAAAAGAACACAGAGATATTTTAAAATAAGGATGGACTTGGTGGATGAAGAAGTTACATGGAAAGAATACGAATAGATAGAATAAATCCTAACACAATAAATCCTGAGCATTTTCAGAATGTGTACTTAACCAATCAAATCCATGCCGCCTTCTTCGGTCCCTATCGGATCACAGGATATAATAACCAGAAATTTTAACCATTAAACTCGCCAATCACCATGCGACACATGTCGGGATGTTAATGGCCAGGGAGACGAGGAATCTTTTGAGACAACTTCTTTCATTGTGAAAATTCCTATGACGTAATTAAGAAAAATGTAAATTTTACATATAGTGTACAAGATATGGACTAGTTCAACTACCCCTTTCATGTGAAATTTAACAAACATTACATAAGAGTTATAAACAAACATATAAAAATATAGCAAAGTAGTTTTTTGTTCCTTTAGCACAAGACTAACTTTAGAAACTAAGATATATATTGTCCAAAAACTTGGATGATGTTGGAGTTTCTTCCTTAGACCTAGGTTCATACCCCTGGTTGTTCGTCAACAAAGCCCAAGATATTGGCTCGACAGAGTAGTGATCAATCGGCAACACCTGCAACACAGATGGAGTCTCACCCAAGATATCTCTATGGGTAACTTCCAAAGCTAGGTTTTTGCAGTTGGGTGGGGATTTCCTCTTCCTCAACACCTTACTAGCTTGTTCAACCAAAGAATGGGTGTGTAATTCCTATTCTTATTATGTTCATTCAAGATATTACTCTACTTATCTGTTGACAAAGATTACAACAATCATATAAAGCTTTAGCACATATTATATATGTCAATAGTGCGACACATGCATCTAAAATCTCATTGATAAACAAATGCTATTAAGTCTATTCAGACCTACTTATTCATATCATACATTCATTCAACATAAAATTATTCATCAAATACACATTGAGACAATATTTAACATGGAAACCCATCTAGGAAAAACCACAAAGATGCTCTTCATCTGGAATGAGAAACATATATAGTACCTTTCATCTGCGCACTCAGATTGTAGACTTTGTTCTAGATATTCTCTATAATATATACATACTTCTCAACTCTCATGATCTCTAGTCTTAGGTCTTTAAATTTTTCCTCTCCTTCACTCTATTGTCGATATGCACATAGTATGGATCGACTCTCTTCTCTACAACTCTTCAATTCTACAATTCTACATAGATAGGAGCCGACAAAGACCAACCAACAGACAACTCAGGTTCTCTCTTTTATTTTCTCTTACATGTCATAATCAACTGAATCTATTATGTTAGCCGACATGATTTCATTCCTATTCTTGTACATTCAGTCACACTAATAGTAAACACTATCGACCCATAAATACAAAGATGATTTATTCCCAAAGCATGTGCTATTCTAATTGAATTCTTACCCATGATCAATGGAGCTACCATTTTCAATTGATGTACTCTTCTTCTTTCATGTTTCCTTCAGTCATTGTTGTTCTCTTCAGTCATGGATGTTCTCTTCTCATCTTCTCTTCTGCCACAAACTCTTCTCCCATAATAGATTTTTTCGAAGCTCTTCCTTCTCGGATGCTTCTGTCGTAGATCCTATTTCCTTTGTAGACTTTTCTTTCATGCGACATGAATCTTCATATTCCTGAGATGAATCCTGGATGAATTCTTCCTATCTTTTCCTTGGGCCAATAAGCCCCCAACACTCACATGTGGCTCATCCTGAGCCACACTAGTATGAAACTTCTGATGCGACGAACTTAATTTGAAAATATTGGAATATTTTCACTATATGTGTGGTCTCCTCCCATATGTTTACTTCCTTCTTCTTCAAATTTTCTACAAGGTCAGAACTGATGTGTTCTGATGCTATAAGTCATGTTGACTCTACTCCTTGTTGCACTTTCTGGTGTATAGGTTGAATAATACATGTAACTCTTTCTGCCTCTTCTTGTAATTATGTGATCCTATTAGTGTGCTTTTGTTGTTGTGTTCGCAATTTTGCGACCTGTTGTTGTACTTTATTCATTGCAATATCCTTAGCCATTTTATCTGCTAAGGGTAACTTCTCCATTTCATTCTTCATCTGGGTTCCCTCTATTTCTGTAGTGCACAAGTTCTTTGTGAATTTATCTAAATCTTCATTGACGATCAATGCTTCCCATGTCTGAGACTTGCTCAATTTCCTTGGCACATAGTGCCTCCACCTCTTTGATCTTGTTACAGCCTTCGTCGCTACTTTATTTATTAATTTTAGGTTTGAAAGGTTGCTTATTTAGGATGTTAGGACCGACGAGAGAAAAGTTAATCAACATCACCAAATATATATTGATCTTCTTGTAAAGTTCATCAATATCACTAAATATATCATATGCTTCTTGTAAAGATGAAGGCGGCGTCGTAGGCTCTCATCGTTATCCGTTGTTGTACAAACTATTTTTTCAAAATGACTTCTTTTACCAATAGATACTTTGCATTTTAACATTTTTGTTCCTCGATGCATCAGATGGCTTGGGTGGGATATTGTCTAGTAGCCTAATTCCAATCGTTGCTTCTTCATCTCCCAGTAGTGGTGCTGCTGGTTTCTTACGACTACTATACCATTTCATCTTCGGCATGCCAGGTGGGTCTGGTTGTAACCCTACTTCGGGGTTGAATGAAATCTATTCAACTTCTTCTGCAACCACAGCATGTGGTGGAATATATTTGACATGTCTTCCATAATGAGTGTGGGTGATGCGATTGCAACATAGGATTCTGCAACTATGCTTGTACTGGAAATGGAAATAACCATACTATGTGAATAACTCACTTCAACTCTTGCATTTGCAGAGGGAAATATTTCAATCGAATGCAACTAAATGAACTGAAACTTGGGTGTGAAGGTGATAAAATCTACTTGTTGAATTAGTCAGTTGACCTTCACACGTGCGAATAATAAATGGAAAGGAGGAAACAATATACGTCACATGGGTCGATTGTCATAATCATAATATGGAAAACACCATAAAAAATTGTCATTTTTCTGTCACCTCAGTGGTATTTATTGTGAAATAATGACGAAAGTGACCAAAAAGTACGTCATTAAAATCGCTCGAATTTTTTAATTAATTACGACCAGCTGTCATTGCTGCGACGCAACTTCATCTTGTGACAAATCTTCTTCTTTCGCGATCTGTATTCAACCTTCAACATATTTCTTTTATGGTGACAAAAGAAATGTCTTTGCCACCCTTTTTCATTTGTGACAGACAAATAGTGTGCGACGCATTTTGCTTCCTCTTGTGACATAATGTAGGAACATAGGCTCATAAAGATGAATTCATCAAAATCAATTGAGTTCTAAAGAGACATAGAGTCTCACACATGTAATTTGTTTTATTTTATGCAAATTTGAATAAAAGTGGACAAGGATACTCGATCCTTCTACATGTAATAGTTAGAGTGAATTTGGTTGAATTTGTTGAGAGAAATTAGTCAGTCATAAGGACTAAATCCCTTCTTTGTAGGATCTGGAGAAACTCATCAATAGTTGATTGTGTTAAGTAGTGGAAGGTATCTCGAGGAGTTTTCATTTGGATAGCTCACATAGTTTTTGATTGTAACAAAATGTTATAGGTTAGATCAAGAGGAAGCTCGGATTAGAATTCTGGAGCATACACAAAGCCTGATTGTCTTTGGTTGTAATGATCTACGTTTTCATTCAAGTTCTAATGAAATCTCTTATGAAATAGATAGTCATTTCTATATTTTGAGTATATGTATTAATGCACACAGTGTGAAGGAATAATTGTATTTTCCAAGTCTCATTTAGTGCGATCCCTGTGATATTTACATAAACAATCGTATCCATTGAAATTCAAAGTAAAGGTTTGATTTTATGTACATACTGCATGATTGTGGGCTGAAAATAGTTTTCTTATTATGTAGAGGTTAAAATTGTGCATAGGGAAGTTGTCAAATAATCCCATTGATTGAAATTGAAATCAATTTCTTGTTGAATCATGTCTTGTGACTCTATTGATCATCTGGTTAATTGAATGAAGAAATATCTTGAGTATTGATGAAGATTTCAGATAGAAACTTTTTTTTCTTGTTGCACAGAGGTCATTAGAAACCTTAAACAGTCAAATCAACGATGGTTGTACGATGAAGAAGCATATCAATGGTGTTGGATGGTCAGGTGTAAGGAGTAAAGAGTTATGATAAGGCACTTTGTGTTAGTTGTGAGGGGGGCTATGATGAACGCGGAGGTCACATGCCAAGAGTAAGGTAAGGTTAAACGCATGAGTGTTGATTGCGTTGGACTGTTAATTTTTATAAAACCAAGGTTTATGGTAGAGGCGCTAAAGTTTTAATTCTAAGAAAATGGTAGAGGCCTCCAAATATAGGGAATCCACTAAACAAGTTAATACTTACTAGTCTATATCTATGTCAAATTAATATTGGCAGCGAGTGAACTTGTGAATGGAAATTGCTCAGTCTTCTTAGAATTTTGAATACTAGGGCTATGTTCTTGATATCTCTTGTGTATGTTTCATGAAGTTGATAGTGTAATAGCTTTTACACTTATTGGAAGGATCCTCACATGATGAAATTAGAGGGATAGGCTATCATTTTGGTATCAGAGTAGAAAAGGGATTCTACATGAAGGTATGAGAGTGTGGTCATAGTAGTTCTTGTTTCTGAAACATTGTGAATGGTTAGTTTATGAGATTGGAGTAGTTTTCCTATATGAAAGGCAAGGTTATTTTTAATCCTATATTACTAACAGATTTAGAGCAAGTCATTAGTGACAAGAAAATTGGATCTAGTGGTGAATTCTTGTGTTAAGAGATGGAGGTCAGAGTTAGAAGAGGTTGGGGCAAGAAAGGAAGGCATGCTTCCAATGTAGAATTGAGAGAGGAGATAATAAATATGAGATAAAGGATGGAAGCATTAGAAAATAACAGACATCATGAGTACACTTGAGACATAAGTGATGAATAAATACTGGAAGAGGAGGAGGAGACGACTGCTGAAACTCCTGAGGTAAGAATGTTGAGATCTATTTTTGGTGTAGGTTCTAGTTCAAGAGTTGATGTGCCATTCTATGGTGGAAGCCCGGATCCTAAGGAGTTAATTGATTGGATCAATGATATGAACAAACACTTCGACTATGTTGAAGTGAAGGAGGACATGAAAGTTAGATCTGATGTCACAAGCTTAAGAGGGCATCCATTTTTGTGGTGGGATGGTGTGCAAGAGGAGAGTATCTTGAAAAACAAAGCTAGAATCAATAGTTGGAGCAGAATGATAGCTAAATTGAGAGGTAAATTTATTCCTAAGGACTATACGTTGATTTTGTTTAGGAAAATGCAAAATATTAAGCAAAAGTCAATGACAGTTAGGGAGTATGCTGAGGAATTTTATAAGGTAAATATGAGATCTAGACATGTGGAAGACACACCTGAGAGGGTATCTAGGTATGTTAATGGTCTAAGATTTGATATAAAATATGAATTGAGTTTGTGGTCATTGATATTTGTTGAGGAAGCATATCATATTGATTTGAAGGCTGAGGAGAAGTTGATGAGAAAGAAGAGTCAGAAAGCAAAGGTGAGCATATATGGAGGAAGGGAACAACAAGAGAAAGGTGAAGCTAGCATTTCAAACCAACAAGTACAACCTGATAGAACTAATGATAACAGAGGTGGAAGAAATTCTTTAAGAGGAAGAGGAGAAGGAAGAGGTGTACAAGTGAGATGTTATACATGTGGGAAGCTTGGCCATATGTCATGGGATTTTCTAGAGAATGTTGTAAGATAGAGAGGAGCACAAGTAGTCCAAGTTGAACATGAAGCTCCAAAAGAATTAGAGGTGACTAAGAATTACCCTAAAGAATGTGAAGCCTTGTTGTTGAGGAAGGTAATTGATGAGTCAGTTCAAAGAAGTATCCTATTCAAAACAGTTTGCAAGGCCAAAGACAAGTGCTGCAAATTGATAATTGATAGTGGTAGTACTGATAATCTGGTGTCTACAGAAATGTTGGAAAATTTGAATTTAAAGAGGATAGTACATCCAAAACCATATAGAGTTGCATGGATGCAGAATGGTCATCAAGTTATTGTGAGTGAACAATGCCAAGTAAAGTTTTAGATTGGGAATTATTAGGATGAGGTAAGATGTGAAATTATAGAGATGGATGCTTGTCATGTTTTATTAGGAAGGCATTCACAGTTTGATAGAGAAGTAGTGAATGAGGGCAAGCCGAATGTCTATTCCTTTGAAATGAATGGAAAGAAAAATAGTCTTCATGCATTCAAAGGCAAGCAAGAAGAGGTTAGTAATCAATTGTTGATGATGGAGGACAAGAGGATTGTGAATGATGGAAAGTTGAAGCGGAGGTAAGAGTAATCTCACAAGTGAAAGATTGTGAAATTGAAATGACTAGCATAGTGTGCAATGATCGGTTGAAGGACATAAAAGACCAACAAGATATGCCAAATGAAAGCATGGCATTGATGGAGGAAGCATAGTATAAATTCATAAAGGATGATGTGAGGTACATGGTTAGTGAGATCACTAAGGGTAGTGAAGTAACAGACGCAAGAAAAGGGGAGGAAGACCAAAGAGTTCATGCATAGAATTATTGGATGGAAGACATATTCATGCTAATGTATTTTCTATTTTCCTTTGTAACATGGAGGCTGATTTGTTTATATGCATAAGAATATAAGTTTACTGATAAGTCTTCTAGAGGTTCGATGAAGGAGAAACTTAAGTTTTCAATGAAGTATGAAAATGTATAGGAGAAACCAAAAGAATTATTGTAGAAAGAATGTTGGAAGACATGGTTGAAGGGATTGTTCAAGATGAGAACAGTTCCCATAATTACATTTTGGGTAACTACTCCAATCATACAGAAAAATAGCAGGGAGGGAGCTCATGGACAGGAACCCATGAAGAGTTTCAAGTTGGGGAGTCTGATGCAGGAGCATAGGCTAATGAAGATGAAGTCATCCATGAATTCATCAAAATCAATTGATTTATAAAGAGAATTAGAGTCTCAAACATGTAATTTGTTTTATTTTATGTAAAGTTGAATAAAAGTGGACAAGGATATTCGATCCTTTCACATGTAACAGTTAGAGTGAATTTGGTTGAATTAGATGAGAGAAATTAGAAATATGTTAGTGAGTCACAGGGTTAGTAGAGATCAATAAGGACTAAATCCATTCTTTGTAGGATCGAGAGAAACTAAATAATAGTTCTATTTATGTAGACTAAGTTATTGTGTTAAGTAGCGGAAGGTAGCTCGAGGAGTTTTCCTTTAGATAACTCACAGAGTTTTTGATTATAACAAAATGTTAGACCTTAGATCAAGAGGAAGATCAGATTAGAATCCTGGAGCATACACAAAGCCTGATTTTCTTTGGTTGTAATGATCTACTTTTGCATTCAAGTTCTAATGAAATCTCTTGTGAAATAGACAACCATTTATGTATTTTGAGTATATGTATCAATGCGTACAGTGTGAAGGAATGATTGTATTTTTGAAGTTTCATTTAGCATGATCCCTATTATATTTACATAATACAATCGTATCCATTGAAATTCAAAGTAAATGTTTGAGTTTATGGACATACTACATGATTGCAGGCTAAAAATAGTTTTCTTATTATGCAGAGGTTAAAAGTGCGCACATGGTAGTTGCCAACTAATCCCATTGATTGAAATTGAAATTGGTTTCTTGTTGAATCATGTCTTGTGACTTTATTGATCATATGGTTAATTGAATGAAGAAATATCTTGAGTATTGATGAATATTTTAGACAGAAACTAAGTTTTCTTGTTGCATAGAGGTCATTAGAAATCTTACACAGTCAAATAGATGGTGGTTGTGCGATGAAGAAGTAGATCAATGGTGTTAGATGGTTAAGTGTAAGGAGTAAATCATTATGATAAGGCACTCTGTGTTAGTTTTGATGGGGGATATGATGAATGTCAAGGTCACATGCCAAGAATAAGGTAAGGTTAAATGCATGAGTCCTGATTACGATGGATTGTTAAGTTTTTTAAAACTAGGGTTTATGGTAGAGGTGCTAAAGTTTTAATGCTACGAAAATGGGAGAGGCTTCCAAAGATAGGGAAGCCACCAAACTAGTTAAAACTTACTAGTTTATCTCCGTGTCAAATTAATATTGGCAGCGAGTGAACTTGTGAATAGAAATTGCTCAATCTTCTTAGAAATCTGAATACTAGGGTTATGTTCATGATATCTGTTGTGTATGTTTCATGAAGTTGATAGTGTAATATATTTTACACTTATTGGAAGGATCCTCACATGATGACCTTGGAAGGATAGGCTATCATGACAACTCATAGCCTGTGATCAAATAAAAAAAAATTACTTAAAGGGTTTTGTAATTTTTTCTTAATCGACCAAGTCATGGTTATTTTGATAGGGCTTTATCCGAATTCCATTCACCAATCCTTTGATAGGTGTTCCATGTTAGTTTTTCAACATTTAAGCTAGCATTATGTTAAGATCTTTTCACTGAGAGAATAACAAGCACATCAATCACATAAGCACATCAAAAAAGACAAGAGACACAAAGATTTTAGGAGGGGAAACCATAAATGGAGAAAACCCCTCAACTTCCTCTAAGATAGTATCACCACAAGATGTGATCCCAAAACAGTAAGATGACCTCCCAACACAACAGCAGCCTTCTGTCTTCTGTCAAGCCAAAGTATTTCCTTCTCCAAAGGTGCGCCACACTTGAGAGAGCAAGTGATGTAATTCACAAGTGATAAATAGAGAGACTCTCACTCTCTATTTATATTCTTCCGTTGACTTGAAGTGCACTCAACCATGTAGGCTTAACTTATAATTAATTACTTGAGCCTACACCTTAATTAGTGTATAATAACCCAAGTGCCCCGAAACTGTGGGGACTTACCTAATGACTTGACAAGACTTGTTTACATTAATAATCCTCCCGATCGGAACATCAGAGTAATACAATATGACTCAAATACATAATAGAAACATCCCGGAATAAACATCGGGTTACAATATATAAAATACATATAAGAATACATTCCGAAGTTACATATACATCAACACTCCCTCTTAACTAGGAAGGTATTCTTTCGACACAATTTTCAGCACTGGTCTTCTTCTCTGCATCAACTGGATCATCTTCTTCTTTGAGTCATCTTCGTCTTCAAGTCATATTCGTCTTCAAGTCATCTGGATCTGGATCATCTCTCGATCTGGATCATCATAAAATGGCATCACTGGATCTAGATCATCACTCGATCTGGATCAACATCACTGGACTGGATCTGGATCATCTCTCGATCTGGATCATCACTGCTGGATCTGGATCATCACTCGATCTGGATCTCTCAGAGTCATCATAACTGGATCTGGATCATAGCTCGATCTAGATCTCCACTGGTCATCATCATGTGTATACTATATCGTCATCGAAACTTCTACAGAGCTAGCCCTTTTTCATGCTGGATGTACCATCTAATCAGAGCTAGTCCTTTTTCATACTAGATGAGTCTTCACAGAGCCAGCCCTTTTTCATGCTGGATGTGGCATCCACATAGAGCTAGTCCTTTTTCATACTA
>LPNX010933360.1:233423-248589 GCA_001517045.1 Pseudotsuga menziesii
AGAAACATCCCGGAATAAACATCGGGTTACAATATATAAAATACATATAAGAATACATTCCGAAGTTACATATACATCAACATTCCATACAATTTCTTTAGTTGAATTTTTTCTCTCTTTCACTCTATTATCGATCCACACATAGTTTGGATTGACTCTCTTCTCTACAACTCTACAATTCTACATAGATAGGATCCGACAAAGACCAACCTACACACAAATCGGGTTCTCTCTTTTATATTCTCTTACATGTCATAATCAACCAACTCTATTATGTTAGCTGACATGATTTCATTCCTATTCTCATACATTCAGTCACACTAACAATAAGCACTATCGACCCATAAATACAAGGATGCTTTATTTCCAAAGCGTGTGCTATTCTAATTGAATTCTTACCCATGATCAATGAAGTTGTCCTTTTAAACTGATGTACTCTTCTTCTTTCATGTTTCCTTCAGTCATGGTTGTTCTCTTAACTCGTGGATGTTCTCTTCTTATCTTCTCTTCCATCGCGGACTCTTCTCCCACAACATATTTTTTCGAAGCTCTTCTTTTCTCGGATGCTTCTATCGTAGCTCCTCTTTCCTTTGTAGACTCTGATTTTGTGTGACATGAATATTCATATTCCTGAGATGAATCATGGATGAATTCTTCCTATATTTTACTTGGGCTAATAGGCCCCCAACCCTCACATGTGGCTCATCCCGAGCCACACTAGTCTGAAAATTCTGATGCGATGAACTTAATTGGAAAATCTTGGAATATTTTCACTATATGTGTGGTCTCCTCCCATACATATGCTTCCCTCTTCTTCAAATTTTCCACAAGGTTAGAACTGATGTGTTTTGACGCTATAAGTCATGTTGACTCTACTCCTTGTTGCACATTCTGGTGTACATGTTTAATAATACAAGTAACTATTTCAGCCTCTTCTTGTAATTATGTGATCCTATTAGCGTGCTTCTGTTGTTGTGTTTGCAATTTTGCGACTTGTTGTTGTAATTTATTCATTACAACATCCTTAGCCATTTTATCTACTAAGGGTAACTTCTTCATTTCATTCTTCATCTGGGTCACCTCTATCTCTGTAGTGCACAACTTCTCTATGAATTTATCTAAATATTCATCGATGATCAATGCTTCCCATGTCTGAGACTTGCTTAATTTCCTTGGCACACAGTGCCTCTGCCTCTTTGATGTTCTTCACAGCCATCTTCGCTACTTTATTTATTAATTTTAGGTTTGAAAGGTCACTTATTTAAGACTTTAGGACCAACGAGAGAAAAGTTAATCAACATCACCAAATATATATTGATCTTCTTGTAAAGTTCATCGACATCACTAAATATGTCATATGCTTCTTGTAAAGATGAAGGCAATGTCGCAGGCTCTCATCGTTATCCGTCGTTGTACAAAATATTTTTTCAGAATGACTTATTTTACCAATATATACTTTTCATTTTGACAGTTTTGTTCCTCGATGCATCAGGTGGTTTGGGCGGGATATTGTTTGGTAGCCTGTAATAACCCTAAAATTCATAAAAATTTAAAATTTTTCCTATGACATTAAATGTTTACAATCATGACTCTTGAGGGACATTTAATTGTTAACAGTTAACATAATTAGGCTTAAAATAGAACTAATTCCTTTATTAAATTCTAGATCTGCATACTTAAATATTTGCTTTCATAAATCATTATTAAAGATTTGATTTAGCAGGTTATGATTTGGTATAATATGAACCAAAACATCTGTTTAAATTTATAAGTGCTAAAGTTTGTTTTACTTCTTGTGAATATGAAGGAACTTCAATTAAGGCTGAGGCTTACTTATCTTTTTAGCTAATGCAGTGAAGTGATGCTTCTTTTCCAGTCTTTTACAGGTAAGACATTTTTTAACCAGTTTCCGGATCAAGATTATTATCTCAACTAGCATAAAATAAAATGCTAGTATATTTGTTTATTTTACATCTTTGATCAAAATAAAGGAGGTATCGTTGAAATGTATATTTACGTTTTATTTAATTTCTTGTAAGCATAAGTATTTGGAGAATCTAAACATAAATCCAGTTGTTCATCTACCTCACTTCAACAATAACTTGTTCATCAAACTTTCATCCATATATTATCAGTTTAGGTCCTGTATACAATTCTAGCGAAAGATAAAATTGTACACCAGGTCATTTGATACGTTATTATTTGTTACCAGTGATAGTTCATATGTATTTGTCTCAAAAATATTCAAATGTTAAGTAACTAGGAAAAACCTAAATCTAAGTATAGTTAGAAGGTATAATGATTGACATTCACACATGGAACTAAATATTTACTGCAGAAGACAGTCTAACTGTTTAAGAACTTATACTAAGAATCAAGCTATGAACCTTTCTATATTTGCAAGCTTACACAAATAAGTGTTCTTAACCAATGCATTGTGATAGGTTTTCTACAAGGTATTTTTACAAGTCCTATAGTTTATGACAAGGTGTTTATTTATAATGTAATCAAGGTTAAGATTCTTTCGCAATAAGTTATTACCCATTACATGGTTTATATAACATAATTGCAAACCCTATTTTATGCAAGATTGCTTCCCAACATTCTTCTTTGTGATTATAATATGCATCTTATAATGAAAAAAAAGTATTGATTGATTAGAATAAGTTTTAAACCAAAGTTTTTATAAAAATCATTTTGTGTGCAGGCTGCTCCATTGGGTCTCGAACTATAGTGCAAAACACACAACTTGAAAATATATTTCACGCCACGTGGTAGATGATTACTAGTTAGGGTTTTGAATTTGTGACTTCACCATATAAGTCTCCCTAAACCCTAAAATTTCACATTTTTCCTATCTTTTTACTATTGTTGTGGAGAGGGAGAGTCGTAGGCTCATGGCCGCATGCCTTTGATGTCACTCCTTTAAATCTGTATGAGCAGGCCTCCTTTTCCATTACAATTCTTATGCATGTGAGGTCTTCATCTCCATCACTTTGCTCTATTTATGAGGTCTTCATTGCCATTACCTTTCCTTTGATTGTGAGATCTTTGTTGCATTACTTTGCCTCTGCGTGGGATTTCCTTCATGCTTTGGTTTAGTTGTGAACTGTATTTGAGTTATAGTGTGGGATCGAATTTTGGTTCCTGATGGTGTGGCCTTAGATTTTTGACTTGAACATTTCTTGTTGGGGTTTTCTTAACAGTCGCTCTCCTTGTTGCTCGGGCTCACTCCATCTAGAGGCTAGGGTTCTGTTTAAGTCACCATCCACGGGGCCGAGGTTAAACTATATCTAGGTATATATATAGATTTAAGTTTAAAATCTTCTGTGTTGTTTTCAAGGTTTACTGTATTTGTTTTTTCAAAATAAGCAAGTTTAATACCCAGTTTTTTTATCTTGTGTAGACTTCCAAAGATGGCTATGGCGAGTTAGAAGACACTGCAAAACACCACGAAAGGGATCCACGTTGGCATTCATCCTGGTAATCCTAGGTCCTACCTGAGGTTCCTTCTATGATGGTTGTATCTATTTTGGTTGTTACAGTTCCACTGAGATGCAACTCCAGTTTTGGTTATAAAACATTTTGATTGTTTAGAAAGGCCACGTGGCTGAGACCTTGATGCAAAAAATATGGAGCCCTTGCGGCCATAATTTAATGGAATTCTTATGAGGCCTTCACTGTCGTATCTTAACTTACAAGGTATATTATTTTTGAACAGGATTTTAATCTATGACTTCTGTTGTAAACAGGCCATGAGGCTGTAACTTGAATGGAAACTGTAGTGGTTTTAATTATAAATTAAGTTATGGTTTTTAAATATATTTATATCATGTTTAAGATTTAAAAGATTTCTATGTTAGATATTCCTGTACTCGACCATGAACTATGGTTTTTATGAGGTCGATGGTAGACTGTGGGTTTTCTTGTAATTTTTAAGAATTTCAATTTTTTAAGTATATTTTTACTGCTACAATACTTGTCTTAGTGAATGAATGGTTAAAGAACTTAAAAGAGGTTTTATTACGGTTTAAGTTCGTAATTTTTGATTTTGTTTAAAAGAGAAAAAAGTTCAGAATGTTGGTTTTAGAATAGAGTTTAAGTTTTTCTGTCAGTAAATATAATTACTTCAGGAATAAATAAAAGAAGGGTTGATTGGTACAACCTAAATTTTTAGTGTGTACTTGGGTTGGAAAATTTTTAAAGGTCTTTACTTAATTAGTCTTAGTTTATTATTTGACAAACATTTTTCAATACTATTTCTATGAAAAGCTTATTTAAATCTGGGTATTATAAATTAGATAATTGTGTTTGTATAAATGCAGAATTTATGCTTAAAGTAATTATAATTAAAACTGTATTAACCCTACTCTGGAAAAGGAGAAGGAAATGAAGGTCATATTTGAGAGTTTCTCCAAATTAGGGTTTTTATAAAATTTTAATTATTTTTAAATCTTTACAGATTTTAATATTTAATTGTAATGTATTTAAAGTTTGATTCTTACTTAGATTAGTAATGATTACTAGCCTCATTTTACTATTTCTTTCAGTTATTCCTACTTATTTATTTTTCTATTCTTATAAGGTTTTTAACTACTATATATAATTATAATAATTAGGCTTATAGTAATTAACTTATTTACTGTGTAAATAAGAGCACAAACTGTGTGTATTTTTTTTCAAGATTTTTCTTGGAGACGGTTTTTTTTTAATTTTTATAATAATGTACTCTGTCTAAGGAAGAATTTCTGAAATAGAAAATCTTTATTTTGTTTAACCCTATAAATTATGCAGAAGGTAAATAAACACATTCCTGCATACTTCATTTGATTATCTATCAGAACTTAATCTAACCTACTGTACTAGAGTACTAACTTCTTGAAGGTGTGGAAAAATACTGTTAGGTATTTTGTCCATTAGTAAAATTTGAAATTAATCTAATCATTTATCCTAATCCATATCTAATCCAGAAATTGTCTATGTTTTCACAGTAAAAGATTTCCTTCAATCATTCTAATAACAAATGAGCAAAAACATAACATATTATTTCCTAAATTCATTTATTCTTTATTCTAAGTATGCATAGAGAAATTAGAAAGAACATGTAGAACCTGGAAATGTAGCAGAGGATACAACAACTTAAGGATCCTGTTCCTCCCAACCAACTACTGGAGATAGATGAACTGAAAATCTCAGGACCCTCGACCTTGTCTACTGGCCCACCTGGATGATGTACTGGGTGAGAGAACTGGTTTAGTAATCCTCTGCAACTCTACTGACTATTCAACAATAATCTGTTCTGCTTGTAGCAATATGAACTCAGCTTAAATTAGCTGCATTAGTTCAGAACTTCAACACTTTTTCACTCAAAAAACTTTTGCTAGTCCCCTCCATCGAATTTATTATGCACTAATTTCACAAGTAAAGAATGAGCAGCCTCATCTAAATTCTGTATAAATAATAGATCAATGCTATGAGCAATGATGCTAAGAATAAGCACAGGAAATAGATCTTGCTACTAAGAATTCTCACAAGCATACATAGGAAAAATAGAGAGAAGAAAAGAGACTGAATCACATGAATGAAGAGATGAATATTGGTGTGTATCCTTCCATTGAATAATTATGAATAATAGTGTACATAAATAGTACATCCCTCATAGGAAAGTCAAATTGTATGGAAACAACTCATAAAGCTCAAAAAGGATGACTTACCAAAATATAGCAAACCCCCATAGGTGGATAAAGCACTTGCTAAATCTATCAAGGACCTCACGAGTTGGAAAAGCATGAGTGAGTTGTTAAGGAGATGGAAATAAAATGCTAATCCTAGAAAATGGAGAAAAACTAATGGAGGATGGGTTGGAAACAAAAGCTCCCAGTTTCCTACTTGACTAGCTTTTATCTTATCCATAGAAAAAGCAGAAAAAGCAGAAAAAAGAAGAACCTGCTATAAGGTCTTGTATACTAATTCTAGATGAACCCAGAATCAGAAATAAATCATTCCTAGGATATGGATGGCATGCATTGACTTTAAGGTGCAAGTGGATGCCAACTAATTAAGCTAGTGGGTGAATAATTAATCAAATAATGATTAATTATTTTATCCTAAGTTGTGAGTGGGTTTAATATATTCCAACACACGCCTATAAGTCTGACTTTATGATGGTATGACAAAAAATATGGATGCATATGGATGCATATAGGGCCTAGCAACAAGGCTATGGTCACCCTTTAACAATTATTATGTCCAGAAAAGTGAGGAAAGAGGCAAAACCACATGGGGAAAATCCTCCATCAAGATAGGACAAGGCACAAAATTTGAAATATGTCTTCAACATATCTTCATCTTCACTTTAATGAGCTGACTGAACTACTTCTGGATGAAGGACTTGCTGAAGAAATCATGAACTCCATGATCATGCGCTGGAGTGTAGAACCTGCAAGAAGGAAGAAGAGAGACTCCTTGTATCTCATCAACTGATGAAGTAGGAGCATTATCTGAATGCTTCTTTCTACTGTCAAACTCTAATCTTCAAACATAATATGAAATGGAAAAGAGATCTGTGCATACTCCTTTCCAAAGAGTACAAAAAATAAGGCAATTTATTTCACACCCAATTCCCTGAATAGCTGCAAAATTGTGATGTGAATCACATGTCAATCTTCCAATCTGATGTAGCACCTGTATAGATCTGATATGAGGCTGATAAAACTCTGATATATCAGAAATATTAACATATGGAACAGCAAGGACAAAGGCTTCAATGGCTCCATGAGGATATAGGGCTAGACTAGGAAATTTATGAGCAACTGGGGAAAATTGATAGGTGTAAAATTTTGAATGATGGAAGGGCATAAGATCTGAATCATAAGTATTTAGAAAAGATCCAAACATGTTTAATATCAGTCCATATATGACTAAGGACATGGATAACATGCCACTGAAAGTTAGGAAAGACTTCAAACCATGTAAGATAAATATCACTGCATAAGAGACTAATGAGGAATCAAGTAGTGATCTTGGGATTTGTATAGTCTTTGGATTATTCAGAGGTATGGTAGATGGTATGGATGGTGGTATTATATGTGTATCAACCTGCAAATATTCTTCTAAATCATAATCCAAAGGATCACATATAAGCATATCAATAGACTCATGGGAATACACTGGTAATGAATCCTCTGTATGAAAGGAGGAAAGAAAGAGATGTTCACAATCTTCAAGAAGGCTCTGAGTATTGATGCCAAGAACAAAAGAGGATATGCTGAAGCACATGAGATCAATTAAGGTAAGTGGTATGGCACAAATAAGGCTTGATTTGGCTAAGCAAACATCCTATAAATCACTGGGTTGTGCACCATCAATGAGAGAGGCATGCACAAGGTGTGAAGAATATGGCACATAGATCTCAGAATCTAAGATAGGAGATTGAGAGAATAATGAATGGGTTATAGGATCATAATCAATATCATCAGCAGCTCCATATGTTACTTCTTTTTCATCAATAGTATCACAAGAAGAAAAATCAACTTCAAGAGACACAGAAAAAGATGGCTCTTCAATATTTGCTTCTTCATTGAAGGAGGAAGCATTTGAATGAAAGAGGGCAGACGCAACATGAACTGTATGAGAAACTTATTCATCATGATCAACTTCATCAGAGAATGTATAGGCCAATAAATATTGAGAAAGAGAACAAGAGGAGATTCTAGGTTCGCTCCATGCTTCATCTTCAATTTCCTGCAAACCAAAAGCTTTGTCCAAAATTTTCCAAAGATCAAATGGAAATTCAGAAAAATATATGAGATGATATATATTTGGAGACATTCCAAAACACATAATTCCATAATCTCTATCAAAATTATTTATCCAATCAATCTTCTCTTCATAAGACTCAGGTTCACTCAATGCACCAATGGAGACATCAAAGAGACATTGCCTCTTCAAGTATGCACTCATCTTTGGCTTCCAATAAGCATAGTTGAAAGGAGATAGTAGAGGAACTTTTGAATCCATATTGAATTTGTTAATATGCTCTAAGAGATACTCTCTGCAACCTGCAAAACAAAATAGGAGAAAATCTTTTAAGCTAGACAAGCTCTTCTTTAGAGAGGGATAGGAGACTGGAAGCGCTCCTCAACTCTGTAGAAATTGATCAACCTTGTAGCTCTGATACCATGTATAAATAATAGATAAATTCTATGAGAAATGATGCTAAGAAGAAGCACATGAAATAGATCTTGCTACTAAGAATTCTCACAAGCATACACAGGAAAAATAGAGAGAAGAAAAGAGACTGAATCACATGAATGAAGAGATGAATTGGTGTGTATCCTTCCATTGAATAATTATGAATAATAGTGTACATAAATAGTACATCCCTCATAGGAAAGTCGAATTGTATGGAAACATCTCATAAAGCTCAAAAAGGCTGACTTACCAAAATATAGCAAACCCCCATAGGTGGATAAAGCACTTGCTAAATCTATCAAGGACCTCACGAGTTGGAAAAAGCATGAGTGAGTTGTCAAGGAGATGGAAATAACATGATAATCCTAGAAAATGGAGAAAAACTAATGGAGGATGGGTTGGAAACAAAAGCTCCCAGTTTTCTAGTTGACTAACTTTTATCTTATCCATAGAAAAGCAGGAAAAAGCAGAAAAAGCAGAAAAAAGCAGAATCTGCTATAAGGTCCTGTATACTAATTCTAGATGAACCGAGAATCAGAAATAAATCATTCCTAGGAAATGGATGGCATGCATTGACTTTAAGGTGCAAGTGGATGCCAACTAAATAAGCTAGTGGGTGAATAATTAATCAAATAATGATTAATTATTTTATCCTAAGTTGTGAGTGGGTTTAATATATTTCAACAAATTCAATGGGAATTTTTATTAGCATGCCTATGTATTTTGGGTCAGTTTTCACTTGATGAGCCACCCACTCTTGTTCCACTTTCTTAGGGAACATGACCACAAAAATAGGGAAGTTGCCTCCTACAATGGCTAGAAGTAGTTTGAGGATGCTGCCAAGTGAAAATATTCTCTCAACCCAGCCTATTCCACTAAGAGACCAGTAAAACACTCATTTTACAGCCTCCTTAAGCTGTTGTCTCATCTTTCATTTATTAATTAATAAAATATTCATTAATTACATGCAATTATCCTTGACCCCATTGGGTCATTAGTTACAAACTTTATAATAAAATTATAACATAATGTCTCTTAAAACATAATTTTTTTTTGCAATTTTGGGCATGTGACATACACCCCCCCTTAAATATAAAATTGTCCTCAATGTTATTTATTCTTTTTCCTCAGAATTTCCCTGGAACAGAATTGGATATGTGGCCCACATATGACTCTCCAATTCCCAGGTGGATTCTTCTGGACTAAGGTGCTTCCATTGCACCTTCACCTAACCAATGGCGCGATTTCAAAGCAAGATATCCCTCCTTTCGAGGATACAATCCGGTTCCACAAGAAAATCTCCTTCAGGTTCCACCTGCACATCATTCCAATTTATAACATGAGTAGCATCATGTACATATTTTTTTAACACTTAGATATGAAAAAAATTATGGACCTTCAAATTTTGGTGGTAAAACCAATTGATATGCCACCTGTCCCATTCTGGATAGTATCTCAAAAGTCCCCCAATATCAGGGTGCTAACTTAGCACAACTTCATAATTTCAAAGAACTATTTTTAGGCCTTACCTTTATAAAGACATGTTCACCCACCTGGAACTCTTTTTGAGTTCGTTTAAGATTTGCTTGACTTTTCTGTCTATCTTGCACAACTTTTAAGTTACCTTGCACTTGTATTACAATTAACTCCATCTCTTTTAGTAGTTTAGATCCTAATACTAACCTGTCAACTGGGTTACTCCATGAGATGGGGGTATTGCACTTCCTGCCATAAAAAAATGCAAATGGACTGTATCTTGCTGAATCTTGGTAGTGATTGTTGTAAGCAAACTCTACCAGGTGTAAGTAAGATTCCCATTTACCTAGTTGTTCCTTAACATACATTCTGAGCATATATTCTAGCACATGATTCACCCTTTCAGTCTGTCCATGTGTCTGGGGATGAAAAGAGGTACTGAAATTTAAAGTAGTATTCAGACCTTTAAACAAAGACTTCCAGAAATTGCCTGTAAACTTAGGGTCTTTGTCTGAAGTTATAAATTTTGGTATCCCATGTAAATGAAATATTTGTTTCATGAATATATCAGAAATATTAGAAGCCTTGTAAGTGGTTTTTACAGGTATAAAATGACCTTCTTTACTAAGTTTATCAACGACTACCATTATCGAGTCATTCAAATTCTGATTTCTATGTAGATATGTAATAAAATCAAGACTGATTATTTCCCACTTCCAGCTAGAGATAGGTAATGGTTGTAGTAAACCAGCTGGATGCTGGTGTTCGGTACTAACCTGTTGACATTCGGAACACTTGGAAATGTATTATGCCAGATCATTCTTCATGTTTAGCCAAAAAAAATCCTTTTGTAACATGGTTATAGTCTTTTGATAACCAGGATGTCCTGAGTAAGGAGTCTTATGAATTTCATTTAAAATCAGTAACTTAATTCTAGGTACATTAGGTAAATACAACCTATTTTTATATAGTAATAATCCCTTTTCGTTTAGACTATACCCTATACTTAAACTTTCAGTTAAATTTTCTGTTACTTTTGCTTGTAATTTCTGATAATTCTCATTCAATTTTACTCCTTCCTCTAGCTGTTTTTCTAAATATGTTTTATAGGTGTTGATTGCTGCCACAAAATTTATCTCTAACAAAATGTTAGAGCTTAGATCAAAAGGAACCTCGGATTAGAATCCTGGAGCATACACAAAGCCTGATTGTCTCTGGTTGTAATGATCTACGTTTGCATTCAAGTTCTAATGAAATCTCTTGTGAAATAGACAACCATTTCTGTATTTTGGTTATATGTATCAATGCACATAGTGTGAAGGAATGATTGTATTTTTGAAGGTTCATTTAGCACAATCCCTATGATATTTACATAATACAACCGTATCCATTGAAATTCAAAGTAAATGTTTGAGCTTACGGACATACTACAGGATTGCGGGCTAAAAATAGTTTTCTTATTATGTAGAGGTTAAAATTGCGCACATGGTAGTTGTCAACTAAGCCCATTGATTGAAATTGAAATTGGTTTCTTGTTGAATCATGTCTTGTGACTTTATTGATCATATGGTTAATTGAATGAAGAAATATCTTGAGTATTGATGAATATTTTAGACAGAAACTAAGTTTTCTTGTTGCGCAGAGGTCATTAGAAACCTTACACACTCAAATAGACGGTGCTTGTGTGACGAAGAAGTAGATCAACAGTGTTGGATGGTTAGGTGTAAGGAGTAAAGAGTTACGATAAGGCACTTTGTGTTATTTGTGATGGGGGCTATGATGAATGTCGTGGTCACATGCCAAGAATAAGGTAAGGTTAAATGCATGAGTGCTGATTGTGATGGATTGTTAAGTTTTTTAAAACCAAGGTTTATGGTAGAGGTGCTAAAGTTTTAATGCTAAGAAAATGGGAGAGGCTTCCAAATATAGGGAATCCTCCAAACTAGTTAAAACTTACTAGTTTATCTCAGTGTCAATTTAATATTGGCTGCAAGTGAACTTGTGAATATAAATTGCTCAGTCTTCTTAGAAATTTGAATACTAGGGTTATGTTCGTGATATCTCTTGTGTATGTTTCATGAAGTTGATAGTGTAATAGATTTTACACTTATTATAAGGATCCTCACATGATGACCTCAGAAGGATAGGCTATCATGACAGCTCATAGCCTGTGATCAAATAAAAAAAATACTTAGAGGGTTTTGTATTTTTTTCTTAATCGACCAAGTCACGGTTATTCTAGTAGGGCATTATCCAACTTCCATTCACCAATCCTTTGATAGGTGTTCAATATAACTTATTTAGTTGAATTTTTCTTCTCTTTCACTCTATTGTCGATCTGCACATAGTCTGGATCGACTCTCTTCTCTACAACTCTACAATTCTACATAGACAGGAGTCGAAAAAGACCAACCTGCACACAACTCGGGTTCTCTCTTTTATATTCTCTTACATGTCATAATTAACCAACTCTATTATGTTAGCCGGCATGATTTAATTCCTATTCTCATACATTCAGTCACATTGACAGTAAGCACTATCGACCCATAAATGCAAAGATGCTTTATTCCCAAAGCATGTGCTATTCTAATTGAATTCTTACCCATGATCAATGAAGTTGTCCTTTTCAACTGATGTACTCTTCTTCTTTCATGTTTCCTTCAGTCATGGTTGTTCTCTTTAGTTGTGGATTTTCTCTTCTCAGCTTCTCTTCCACCGCGGACTCTTCTCCCACAATAGATTTTTTTGAAGCTCTTCTTTCTCGGATGCTTCTATCCTAGCTCCTCTTTCCTTTGTAAACTTTGCTTTTGTGTGACATGAATATTCATATTCCCGAGATGAATCATGGATGAATTCTTTCTATCTTTTCCTTGGGCCAATAGGCACCCAACACTCACATGTGGCTCATCCCAAGCCACACTAGTCTGAAACTTTTGATGCGATGAACTTAATTTGAAAATGTTGGAATATTTTCACTATATGTGTGGTCTCCTCCTGTACATTTGCTTCCTTCTTCTTCAAATTTTCCACAAGGTTAGAACTGATGTGTTCTAATGCTATAAGTCATGTTGACTCTACTCCTTGTCGCACATTCTGGTGTACATGATGAATAATACATGTAACTCTTTCCACCTCTGCTTGTAATTATGTGATCCTATTAGCATGCTTATGTTGTTGTCTTCACAATGTTGTGATTTGTTGTTGTAATTTATTCATTACAAAATCCTTATCCATTTTATCTGCTAAGGGTAACTTCTTCATTTCATTCTTCATCTGGGTCACCTCTATCTCTTTAGTGAACAACTTATCTATGAATTTATCTAGATATTAATCGATTATCAATGCTTCCCATGTCTAAGACTTGTTTAATTTCCTTGGCACATAGTGCCTCCACTTCTTTGATCTTCTTCACAACCTTCGTCGCTACTTTATTTCTTAATTTTAGGTTTGAAAGGTCGCTTCTTTAGGATGTTAGGACCGACGAGAGAAAATTTAATCAACATCACCAAATATATATTGATATTCTTGTAAAGTTCATCGACATCACTAAATATATCATATGCTTCTTGTAAAGATGAAGGCGACGTCGCAGGCTCTCATCGTTATCCGTCGTTGTACAAACTATTTTTTTCATAATGACTTATTTTACCAATAGATACTTTGTATTTTAACAGTTTTGTTCCCCGATGCATTAGGTGGTTTGGGCAGGATATTTTTTGGTAGCCTGTAATAACCCTAAAATTCATAAAAATTTAAAAAATTTCCTCTGACATTAAATGTTTACAATCGTCACTCCCGAGGGACATTTAACGATTAACAGTTAACATAATTAGGCTTAGACTAGAACTAATTCCTTTATTAAATTCTATATCTGCATACTTAAATATTTTCTTTCATAAATCATTATTAAAGATTTGATTTAGCAGGTTATGATTTGGTATAATATGAACTGAAACATCTGTTTAAATTTCTAAGTGCTAAATTTTGTTTTACTTCTTGTGAATATGAAGGAACTTCAGTTAAGTCAGAGGTTTGCTTAGATTTTTAGCTAATGCAGTGAAGTGATGCTTCTTTTACAGGTCTTTTACAGGTAAGACGTTTTGTAACCAGTTTCCGGATCGAGATTATTATCTCAACTAGCATAAAATAAAATGCTAGTATATTTGTTTATTTTACAGCTTTGATCAAAATAAAGGAGGTATCGTTGAATTGTATATTTATGTTTTATTTAATTTCTTGTAAGCATAAGTATTTGGAGAATCTAAACATAAATCCAGTTGTTCATCTACCTCGCTTCAACTATAACTTGTTCATCAAACTTTCATCTATTTATTATCAGTTTAGGTCCTGTATACAATTCTAGCGAAAGATAAAATTGTACACCAGGTCATTTGATACGTTATTATTTGTTACCAGTGATAGTTCATATGTATTTGTATCAACAATATTTAAATGTAAAGTAACTAGGAAAAAACTAAATCTAGGTATAGTCATAAGGTATAATGATTGACATTCAGACATGGAACTAAAGATTTACTGCAGAAGATAGTCTACTAACTGTTTAAGAACTTATACTAAGAATAAAGCTGTGAACCTTTCTATATTTGCAAGCTTACACAAATAAGTGTTTTTAACCAATGTATTGCCATAGGTTTTCTACAAGGTCATTTTACAAGTCCTATAGTTTATGACAAGGTGTTTATTTATAATGTAATCAGGGTTAAGATTATTTCGTAATAATTTATTACCCATTACATGGTTTATATAACATAATTTCCAACCCTAGTTTATGCAAGATTGCCTCCCAACATTCTTCTTTATGATTATAATATGCATCTTATAATGAAAAAAAATTATTGATTGATTAGAATAAGTTTTAAACCAAAGTTTTTATAAAAATCATTTTGTGTGTAGGATGCTCTATTGGGTCTTGAACTATAGTGCAAAACCCACAACTTGAAAATATATTTAACACCACGTGGTAGATGATTACTGGTTAGGGTTTTGAATTTGGTACTTCACCATATAAGTCTCCCTAAACCCTAAAATTTCACATTTTCCCTATCTTTTTACTATTGTTGTGGAGAGGGAGAGCCACAGGCTCATGGTCTCATGCCTTTGATGTAGGCTCCTTTAACTCTGTATGAATAGGCCTCCTTTTCCATTACAATTCTTCTGCATGTGAGGTCTTCATCTCCATCGCTTTGCTCTATTTATGAGGTATTGCCTCTAATTGTGAGATATTCATTGCATTACTTTGCCTCTGCATGGGATTTCCTTCATGCTTTGGTTTAGTTGTGAAATCTGTTTGAGTTAAAGTGTGGGATCAAATTCTAGTTCCTCCTCAGTGGCCTTGTATTTTTGACTTGAACATTTCTCAATGGGGTTTTCTTGACAGTCACTCTGCTTGTTGCTTGGACTCACTCCATCTAATGGCTAGGGTTTTGTTTAAGTCACCATCCATGGGGCTGAGGTTAAACTATATCCAGGTATATAT
>LPNX010933360.1:250331-276678 GCA_001517045.1 Pseudotsuga menziesii
AGTTTAATACCCAGTTTTTTTAATCTTGTGTAGACTTCCAAAGATGGATGTGGTGAGTTAGAAGACACTGCAAAACACCATGAAAGGGATCCACATTGGCGTTCATCCTGGTAATCCTAGGTCCTACTTGAGGTTCCTTCTGTGATGGTTGTATGGGTTTTGGTTGTTACAGTTCCACCAAGATGCAACTCCAGTTTTCGTGATCAAAATTTTTGATTGTTTAGAAAGGCCACGTGGCCGAGACCTTGATGCAAAAAATATGGAGCCCATGCAGCCATAGTTTGATGGAATTATTATGAGGCCTTCACCTCCGTAGCTTAATTTACAGGGTATATTATTTTTGAACAAGATTTTAAGACATGAATTCTATTGTAAATAGGCCATTAGGTTGTAACTTGAATGGAAACTGCAGTGGTTTTAATTATAAATCGAGTTAGGGTTTTTAAAGATATTTATATCATGTTTAAGCTTTAAAGGATTTCTATGTTAGATATTCCTGTACTCGACCATGAACTATGGTTTTTATGAGGTCGATGGTAGACTATGGGTTTTCTTGTAATTTTTAAGAATTTCAATTTTTAAGTATATTTTTACTGCTACAATACTTGTGTTAACGAATGAATGGTTAAAGAACTTAAAAAAGGTTTTATTATGGTTTAAGTTCATAATTTTCGATTTTGTTTAAAAGAGAAAAAAGTTCAGAATGTTGGTTTTAGAACAGAGTTTAAGTTTTTATGTTAGTAAAAATAATTACTTCAGGAATAAATAAAAGAAGGGTTGATTAGTACAACTTGAGTTTTTACTGCGTACTTGGGTTGGAAATTTTTTAAAGGTCTTTACTTAATTAGTCATAGTTTATTATTTGAGAAACATTTTTCAATACCGTTTCTATGAAAAGCTTATTTCAATATGTGTATTATAAATTAGATACTTGTGTTTGTATAAATGAAGAATTTATGCTTAAAGTAATTATAATTAAAACTATATTAACCCTACTCTGGAAAAGGAGAAGGAAATGAAAGTCATATTTGACAGTTTCTCCAAATTAGGGTTTTTTATAAAATTTTAATTATTTTTAAATCTTTACAGATTTTAATATTTAATTGTAATGTATTTAAAGTTTGATTCTTACTTAGATTAGTAATGATTACTAGCCTCATTTTACTGTTTCTTTAAGTTATTCCTACTTATTTATTTTTCTTTTCTTATAATGTTTTTAATTACTATATATATTTATAATAATTAGGATTATAGTAATTAACTTATTTACTGTGTAAATAAGAGCACAGACTCTGTATATTTTTTTTAAAATATTTTTCTTGGAGACAGTTTTGTTTATTTTTATAATAATGTACTCTGTCTAAGGAAGAACTTCTGAAATAGAAAAGCTTTCTTTTGTTTAACCCTATAAAATCTGTAGAAGGTAAATAAACACATTCCTACATACTTCATTTGATTATCTACTAGAACCTAATCTAACCTAATGTACTAGAGTAGTACCTTCTTGAAGGTGTGGAAAAATACAGTTAGGTATTTTATCCATTAGTAAAATTTGAAATTACTCTAATCATTTATCCTAATCCATATATCATCCAGAATTTGTCTATCTTTTCATAGTAAAAGATTTCCTTCAATCATTCTAATAACAAACGAGCAGAAACATAACATATTATTTCCTAAATTCATTCATTCTTGATCCTAAGTATGCATAGAGGAATTAGAAAGAACATGTAGAACCATGAAATGTAGCAGAGGACACAACAACTTAAGGAGCCTGCTCCTCCCAACCAATTCTTGGAGATAGTTGAACTGCAAATCTTAGGACCCCCGAGCTTGTCTACTGGTCCACCTGGTTGAAGTATTGGGTGAGAGAACTGGTTTAGTAATCCTATGCAACTCTACTGAGTATTCAACATTAGTCTATTATTCTTTTAGTAGTATGAACTCAGCTTAAATTAGTTGTACTAGTTCAGAAATTCAACACTTTTCACTCAAAAAACTTATGCTAGTCCCCTCCATCGAATTTCTTGTGCACTAATTTCACTCAGAAATTTCACAAGTAAATAAGGAGTAGCCTCAGCAAAATTCAATGGAAAGCTTTATTAGCATGCCTAGTTCTTTTGGGTTAGTTTTCACTTAATGAGCCACCTTCTCTTGTTCCACTTTCTTGGGGAACATGACCACAAAAATAGGGAAGTTTCCTCCTGCAACATCTAGAAATAGTTTGAGGATGCTGCCAAGTGTCAATCTACTCTCAACCCATCCTATTCCACCAAGTGACCAGTAAAACACTCATTTAGCATCCTCCTTACGCTGTTGTCTCATATTTCATTTATTAATTAATAAAATATTCAGCAATTACATGCAATTATCCTTGATCCCACTAGGTCATTAATTACAAACTTTATAATAAAATTGTAACATAATGTCTCTTAAAACATAAAATGTTTTTTCAATTTGGGGCATGTTACATAGCTTAATTTCAATCATTTCTTCTTCATCTCCCAACAGTGGTGCTATTGGTTTCTTATGACTACTATACCATTTCATCTTCGACATGCCAGGTGGGTATGGTAGTAACCCTACCTCGGGGTTGAATGAAATCTATTTAGCTTATTCTACAACCATAGCATGTGGTGTAATATATTTTACATGTCTTCCATAATCAATGTGGATGATGCGATTGCAACATAGGATTCTGCAACTGTTCTTGTACTAGAAATGGACTCATAACCATACTCTGTGAATAACTCACTTCAACTCTTGCATTTGCAGAGGGAAATCTCTCAATCGAATGCATATTAATGAACTGAAACTTGGGTGCGAAGGTGATAAAATCTAATCATTAAATCAGTCAGCGACCTTCACACATGCTAGTAATAAATGGAAAGGAGGCAACAATATACGTCACATGGGTCGATCGTCATAATCATCATATGGAAAAAGCCATAAAAAATCATCATTTGTCTGTCACCTCAGTGGTATTTATTGTGCAATAATGATGAAAGTGACCAAAAATTATGTCATTAAAATCGCTCACATTTTTTATTTAATTATGGCCAACTATCATTTCTACGACGCAACTTCATCTTGTGACAACTCTTCTTCTTCCGCAATCTATATTCAACCTTCAACATAATTCTTTTATGACGACAGGCGAAATTTCTTTTCAACCCTTTTTCATTTGCGACCGAGAGATAGTATGTGACACGTTTTGCTTCCTCTTGTGACATGATGTAGGAGCATAGGCTCATAAAGACGAATTCATCCATGACTTCATCAAAATCAATTGAGTTCTAAAGAGACTTAGAGTCTCACACATGCAATTTATTTTATTCTATGCAAATTTGAATAAAAGTGGACAACGATACTCAATCCTTCTACATGTAATAGTTAGAGTGAATTTGGTTGAATTGGCTGAGAGAAATTAGTCAGTCATAAGGACTAAATCCATTCTTTGAAGGATCTAGAGAAATTGATCAATAGTTGTATTTATGCATACTAAGTTATTGTGTTAAGTAGTGGTAGGTATCTCGAGGAGTTTTCCTTTGGATAGCTCACAGAGTTTTTGATTGTAACAAAATGTTATAGGTTAGATCAAGAGGAAGCTCGGATTATAATCCTAGAGTATACACAAAGCCTGATTGTCTTTGGTTGTAATGGTCTACGTTTGCATTCATGTTCTAATGAAATCTCTTATGAAATAGATAGGCATTTCTATATTTTGAGTATATGTATCAATGCACACAGTGTGAAGGAATGATTTTATTTTCCAAGTCTCATTTAGTGCGATCCCTATGATATTTACATAATACAATCATATCCATTGAAATTCAAAGTAAGTGTTTGAGTTTATGTACATACTGCACGATTGCGGGCTGAAAATAGTTTTCTTATTATGTAGAGGTTAAAATTGCACATAGGGAAGTTGTCAACTAATCCCATTGATTGATATTGAAATCAATTTCTTGTTGAATCATGTATTGTGACTCTATTGATCATCTGGTTAATTGAATGAAGAAATATCTTGAGTATTGATGAAGATTTTAGATAGAATCTAAGTTTTCTTGTTGCGCATAGGTCATTATAAATATACACAGTCAAATCGACAGTGGTTGTGTGATGAAGAAGCATATCAATGGTGTTGGATGGTTAGGTGTAAGGAGTAAAGAGTTATGATAAGGAACTTTGTGTTAGTTGTGATGGGTGCTATGATGAATGCCGAGGTCACATGCCAAGAGTAAGGTAAGGTTAAACACATGAGTGTTGATTGCGTTGGACTGTTAATTTTTATAAAACCAAGGTTTATCATAGAGGCACTAAAGTTTTAATTCTAAGAAAATGGTAGAGGCCTCCAAATATAGGGAAGCCACTAAACTAGTTAAAACTTACTAGTCTAGCTCTGTGTCAAATTAGTATTGGAAGCGAGTGAACTTGTGAATAGAAATTGCTTAGTCTTCTTAGAAATTTGAATACTAGGGCTATTTTCTTGATATCTCTTGTGTATGTTTGATGAAGTTGATAGTTTAATAGCTTTTACACTTATTGGAAGGATCCTCACATGATGACCTTGGAGGGATAGGCTATCATTTTGGTATCAGAGCAGAAAAGGGATTCTGCATGAAGGTATGAGAGTGTGGTCACAATAGTTCTTTTTATTGAAACATTGTGAGTGGTTAGTTTATGAGATTAGAGTAGTTTTCCTATATGAAATGCAAGGTTATTTTAATCCTATATTACTAACAGATTCAGAGCAAGTCATTAGTGACAGGAAAATTGGATCTAGTATTGAATTCTTGTGCCAAGAGATGGAGGTCGGAGTTGGAAGAGGTCAGGGTGGGAAAGGAAGGCATGTTTCCAATGTAGAATTGAGAGAGGATATAATAACTATGAGAGAAAGGATGAAATCATTAGAAACTAGTAGACATTATGAGTACACTGGAGACACAAGTGATGAAGAAATACTGGAAGAGGAGGAGGAGACGACTGCTAAAACTCCTGAGGTAAGAATGTTGAGATCTATTTTTGGTGCAGGTTCTAGTTCAATAGCTTATGTGCCATTCTATGGGGGAAGCCTAGATCCTGAGGAATTAATTGATTGGATCAATGCTATGAACAAACACTTTGATTATGTTGAAGGGAAGGAGGACATGAAATTTAGATTTGTTGTCATGAGGTTAAGAGGTCATCCATCCTTGAGGTGGGATGGTGTGCAAGAGGAGAATATCTTGAAAAACAAAGCCAGAATCAATAGTTGGAGCAGAATGATAGCTAAATTGAGAGGTAAATTTCTTCCTAAGTACTATAAGTTGATTTTTTTAGGCAAATGAAAAATATTAAGCAAAATTCAATGACAGTTAGGGAGTATACTGAGGAATTTTATATGGTAAATATCAGATCTAGACATATGGAAGACACACCTGAGAGGGTAGCTAGGCATGTTAATGGTATAATATTTGATATACAAGATGAATTGAGTTTGTGTTCATTGATATCTGTTGAGGAAGAATATCATATTGCTTTTTAAGGTTGAGGAGAATTTGATGAGAAAGCAGAGTCGGAAAGCAAAGGTGAGCAGATCTAGAGGAACAGAACAACAAGAGAAAGGTGAAGCTAGAATTTCAAACCAGCAAGCACAACCTGATAGAACTAATGATAAGAGAGGTGGAATAAATTCTTCAAGAGGAAGAGATGAAGGAAGAGGTGTAAAAGTGAGATGTTATACATGTGGGAAGCTTGGCCATATGTCATGGGATTGTCCAGATAATGTTGTAAGAAGGAGAGGAGTACAAGCAGTGCAAGTTGAACCTGAAGCTCCAAAAGAATTAGAGGTGACTAAGAATTACCCTAAAGAATGTGGATCCTTGTTGTTGAGGAAGGTAATTGATGAGTCAGTTCAAAGAAGTATCCTATTCAAAATAGTTTGCAAGGAAAAAGGTAAGTGCTAGAAATTGATAATTGATAGTGGTAGTATTGATAATCTGGTGTCTACATAAATGGTGGAAAATTTGAATTTAAAGAGGACAGTACATCCAAAACCATATAGAGTTGCATGGATGTAGAATGGTCATCAAGTTATTGTGAGTGAACAATGCCAAGTAATGTTTCAGATTGGGAATTATCACGATGAGGTAAGATGTGAAATTATAGAGATGGATGCTTGTCATGTTTTATTAGTAAGGCATTGGTAGTTTTACAGAGAAGTAGTGAATGAGGGAAAGAGGAATGCCTATTCCTTTGAAATGAATGGAAAGAAAAATAATATTCATCCATTCAAAGGAAATCAAGAAGAGGTTAGTAATCAATTGTTGATGATGGATGACAAGAGGATTGTGAATGATTGGAAAGTTGAAGCAGAGGTAAGAGTAATCTCATAAGTGAAAGATTGTGAGATTAAAATGAATTACATAGTGTGCAATGATCAGTTGAAGGACAGAACAAACCAACAAGATATGTCAAATGAAAGCATGGAATTGATGGAGGAAGCACATTATAAAGTCAGAAAGGATGATGGGAGGTACATAGTTAGTGAAATCACTAAGGGTAGTGAAGTAATAGAGGAAATAAAATGGGAGGAAGACCAAAGATTTCATGCACAGAATTATTGGATGGTAGACATATTCATGCTAATGTATTTTCTGTTTTCCTTCGTAACATGGAGACTGATTTATTTATATGCAGAAGAAGATAAGTTTACTGATAAGTTTTCTACAGGTTTGATGAAGGAAGAACTTAATTTTTCAATGAAGTATGAAAATGTATAGGAGAAACCAAAAGAACTGTTGCAGAAAGAATGTTGTAAGACATGGTTGAAGGGATTGTTGAATATGAGAACACTGCCCATATATACATTTTGGTTAACTGCTCCAATCCTACAGAAAAACAATAGGGAGGGAGCTCATGGATAGGAACCCATGAAGAGTTTCAAGCTGGGGAGTCTGATGCAGGAGCATAGGCTAATAACGATGAAGTCATCCATGAATTCATCAAAATCAATTGAGTTCTAAAGAGACTTAGAGTCTCTAACATGTAATTTGTTTTATTTTATGTAAAGTTGAATAAAAGTGGACAAGGATATTCGATCCTTCCACATGTAATAGTTAGAGTGAATTTGGTTGAATTAGCTGAGAGAAATTAGCAATCTATTAGTGAGTCATAGGGTTAGTAGATATCAATAAGGACTAAATCCCTTCTTTGTAGGATCTGGAGAAACTGAATAATAGTTCTATTTATGTAGACTAAGCTATTGTCTTAAGTAGCGAAAGGTAGCTTGAGGAGTTTTCCTTTGGATAGCTCACAGAGTTTTTGATTGTAACAAAATGTTAGAGGTTAGATCAAAAGGAAGCTAGGATTAGAATCCTAGAGCATACACAAAGCCTGATTGTCTCTGGCTGTGATGATCTACTTTTGCATTCAAGTTCTAATGAAAGCTCTTGTGAAATACACAATCATTTCTGTACTTTGAGTATATGTATCAATGAGCACAATGTGAAGGAATGATTGTATATTCCAAGTTTAATTTAGCACGATCCCTGTGATATTTACATAATACAATCATATCCATTCAAATTGAAATTAAATGTTTGAGTTTATGGACATACTGCACGATTGCAGGATGAAAATAGTTTTCTTATTATGCAGAGGTTAAAATTGCTCACATGGTAGTTGTCAACTAAGCCCATTGATTGAAATTGAAATTGGTTTCTTGTTGAATCATGTATTGTGACTCTATTGATCATCTGGTTAATTGAATGAAGAAATATATTGATTATTGATGAAGATTTTAGACAGAAACTAAGTTTTCTTGTTGCGCAGAGGTCATTAGAAATATTACATAGTCAAATAGACAGTGGTTCTGTGATGAAGAAGTAGATCAATGGTGTTAGATGGTCAGGTGTAAGGAGTAAAGAGTTATGATAAGGAACTTTGAGTTAGTTGTGATGGGGGCTATGATGAACGTCGAGGTCACATGCCAAGAATAAGGTAAGGTTAAACGCATGAGTGATGATTGTGATGGATTATTAAGTTTTTTAAAACCAAGGTTTATGGTAGAGGCACTAAAGTTTTAACACTAAGAAAATGGGAGAGGCTTCCAAAGATAGGGAAGCCACTAAACTAGTTAAAACTGACTAGTTTATCTCCGTGTCAAATTAATATTGGCAGCGAGTGAACTTGTGAATAGAAATTGCTCAGTCTTCATAGAAATTTGAATACTAGGGTTATGTTCGTGATATCTGTTGTGTATGTTTCATGAAGTTGATAGTGTAATATATTTTACACTTATTGGAAGGATCCTCACATGATGACCTTGTAAGGATAGGCTATCATGACAGCTCATAGCCCGTGATCAAATAAAAAATATTACTTAGAGTGTTTTGTCTTTTTTTCTTAATCGACCAAGTCACAGTTATTTTGGTAGGGATTTATCTGACTTCCATTCACCAATCCTTTTATAGTTGTTCCATATAAATTATGTAGTTGTATTGCACCTCTGTTAGTGATAAGAATTAAATATACGGTCCTAACTAGTGTGTTTTCAACTTTCTTGGATGATTTAAAATTTTTCTATCGTACATAAGCACAAGTACTCCAACTTGAAATCATTTTTTTATTGATGTGTATATCATGCCATACTTTCTTTTGGTCCTTCTCAAATATTTTATGATAACCTGCGACAAAATGTTCTTCTTCCAACTGTAGTAGATGCGACAGTATTTCCTCGACGATACCAACATCTTCCATCTTTGTAATTGTAGCAATCATTAGGTTGGGTACAACGTATTCCATTGGAATCACAACCTCTTGTCGATACACCAGGATAAATGGAGATCGACTTGTCAAATTATTACAAGTCGTGCGGTGTGCCCACATAACTACAGGGATTTTTTGGTCCCAGTCGTGTTTTTGAACATTGAAAATATTTGTGAACGTATTTTCTACAATCTTGTTGAATGCTTCAACAACACCATTCACTTAAGGGTGATATGGTGTTGTCTTTCTATGCTAGACCTGGAATTATTTTTTTAACTCTTCAATTAATTGATTGAAAAAATGCATACCTTGGTCATCCAAATTGAGTCACAACATTGTCAAACAATAACTTGGCAGCAATCACAGAATTATAATCTCTTACCGGTGTGGCTTCAACCCTTCTGGTTAAGTAATTGGTCGTAGTGATAATATATCTTGCACCCGTTCTATTCCCTGTTGGACTAATAGGTCCCACAAAATCAACACCCCATTTTTCAAATTCCTACAAGGTTACTTGTGGTACTAGTGGAATTTCATCTCATCGCGATAGTTTTTTTGTTCTCTAACAAAAATCACAAATGTGATAGTATTCGTAAGCATCCACATGCATGGTGGGACACCACAATATTACTTGTAGTATATTTTGCACTATATCTTTTCCAGCATAATGGCCTCCCATGACATCAGAATGTGCTTCATTCACTTTCATTAGTTGTTCATGTTCCAAGACACAACGACGAAGAATATCATCAAGGTTAATTTTATATAAATATCCAACGATTAACTGGAAGTCTGCATCTCACACAACTAATTGTTTCTTTTGTGCAGTAGTGAATTCAATTGGGGCATAGCTCGTACTCAAGATTTATATGATGTCTCTATAAGTATCATCAAACATTTTTATAACAAATAATTATGCATCAGGGAGACTATCATCTATATTACCGGTTTCTTTTCCACTCCCAATCCTCAAGAGCCAGTTTGGACCTAAATTCAGTCAAATCGGTTTAACAATTAATTCAAAGTCAACCATCAATATCTTCTTCAAATCATATATTCATCAACCATCAACATTGTGGCCATGTGGCGATATATTATTTATGTACAACCCACCATCTAACGGGTTTAGCTTCCAGTGAAAAGTCCAAGGGGGAAAAACTCCAATGTTCAATGGTTTTTTCTTCAAATTCTGTTAGAAAATATGCAAGGTTAGGTAAACCTTCATATGTGGGTAGATCACTTACCGTGATTCCCACCCTTCACATAGATCATGTATTTATTGTGCACCTTCTTAGGGATACTTCATGCATTTGAATTTACCAGTCTTCCAATTCTTTGCCAGAATACAATATACAAGAACTAATAATACTTGAACTCAGGTTTCTGTCAGCTGTTAGATTCACATAATCATGCCTTGCAAATGTGATGTTATAAATATGATCTAGATAGTCACCTTGTCCTTCACTATTTACTGGCTCGACGTGTCTTTGACCTTCTATTGGATCAATTGGTGCGACCACCCTTAGCTCTGAATCTTCAAATGTTAAGATTATTTTCTTAAAATTGATGATGGTATGACTATCAATTACCCAGTTGATATAGAAAAGTGTAGGATACATATTTGTGTCATCAACAATGTCAATTACTTCAAATTCAACATACATTCTCAAGCCTTCTACTTCGAAAGGCACTTGAGTCAGTCGACCGATAGGCAGGATTTTCGACTGATATGCTAATAGGAGTTGGAAAAGATACCACTCAAGTTGCAATTTAACCATGTTTTCTTTGTCATAATGTTGACATCAAATCTGAATTCTAAGATAATATAGTCCACATCGTAGTCTCCTATTTGGGAAGTCATCCTTAACTCGCGACCAGTGTTTTAATCTTTTTCCCAGATGGTTAACCATTATGTCTAGTTTTACCTCTTCTTGAGGTTCTTCTATGAGAGTTTTGAGTTCTGCGACAACATATTTATCTTTTATTAGAGATAAGAAAATTTTAAAAAACTCTTTAATCTTACTAACCTTTCATGTTGGTTACTTTTAGAACAACTAGTCAAATCTTCCAGGCATCTCCATTATTGGTCTTCTCGATAGTATTATAGCAACATAAGTCGATGGTTGATTCTTGCCGATGAATTATGTTCACGCGTTCAATAATATTTATTTTTATTTTTTAACATCAAACAAAAATTTCTTTTGTGATGTCGATTGCACCTGTGGTTATTCATGAGGTGTTTCTTGGTCTACTCTAGTCGCAACACCTCCTATTGTTACGAAAGTTATATGTGGATTTGTGAATTTGCATAAGGAGTGTTTGAAAAAATGTTCAAATTAGATATACCTATGTTATGAATTATAAAACATGTTGTTTGTAGTTGGAATTTCATTTTAATTAATTATTCTATGAGACGTGGATTTAATTATTCTAGTGATTCCTAGAATTACTAGTCAATTCAGATGAGTAGAATTAACTAGTTCTGTGAGTTGTTTAATGGAGTGTATCTGGGTGGAAAGCTACATCCATATGAATGTAAGTGAAACCTGATACAATTTCTAGGAGATACAATAGTCATGTATTTATCTTTATTTGGCATTTGGAAAGTGAAATTGGAAACAAGGTACATTACAGTGAAATTGGTAAATAATTTTTGGATTCGAATCTCTAGTTTTAGTAAAAGATGAATGTACAACCATATGATCTGTTATTGGTACTTTAATTGTGATGTATAATTATATTTTCCATATATGTATCATCACCTCTATGTGTGTTAAAACTCAGTACGATTGGTTTTATTGAATTCCTGGTAGTGTTTATTAACTAGTTGTACTAATTGAACTCGAAATATTCTTCGTTTATGTACTCAGATAAGATCTGAAAAATTACTTTATTTTGCTATAAGTGCATGATTAAATATGTGTATAATGGATGTAGGTTCAATTTTTAGTTCATTGGCATGATTGTGTGTCGAACTTGTGCAAGACTAGTTGTTAGTATTGAACAACTAGTTAACTAGTTCTTGTGGAATCATTTTCACAATTATTATGTTTAATTAATGGGAAAATGGTAATTAGAAATTATTTATATGTTATTAGGTGTTGATTAACCATTGGAATTGATAAATAGTGGTTAAGTGATAAACACCTGAAATTATATTAAGTACTGTTAATTGTGTGTTGTGTCATTAACTATTGTAATCAGAACACTAATTACTAGTTAATCATGATAAAGAGTAAATGACCTTTAGAGATGGAATTTATGTATGAATTGGATTGGAATGGATATGTGATGCTTCTATAAGGTTCTATTAATCCTTTCCATCCCTTGGATCAGGTGTTGGAATAGTTATTAAATTTATTTCAATTTATTGGTAATTAAAGGGACTTTGTCATGATTAAATCTTAAAAAACGAATTTTTTAACTAATCCATTATGCTCAAATTATATAATTACCCTTATAGAGATGATGATATGTCCCTCGGACCCTTTGATATTCCCAGGGGACATGACATATTTCAAAATATCAATAGCATTAATAGAATTATCGTAACTAATTGAAATAAAAACTATGGTTATACAATGAAATTGAGAATAAGAAAAGGTTGGATTCGTACAATGAAATCATTAATCCTAAATTTTAAGATCAAATTTTATCTCTATTGTTGCTATCATCAAGAAGAAAATAAATATTACAAATATAAGAACAAATTCTGTAATATCCCAACTGATATTATATTATACTTTGGTAATATGTTTGTTGTTCAGATGCTCAAATTGTGCTAGAAAGATAAATAAAATGTGCATACAAAAAGTGTCGTGCCGAATGGCCCTAAAAGGTAGCTGACCTAGAGAAATAATAGGGAAAATACTTTTAGTAATAAGAGATACACATATGACTGATAATAATGTTGATATTCTGCCAATAGATAAGATGCATGCAGGTTATGTTGGAAAAATGAGAAGATTGTGTTCCTCTCCAGCAGTTGATGCCTAGCTAAAAGAGTGCCCTCATTCTAATGATCTTGATGTTTTTTAGGTGAGAAGTGTCTATTTATGATGAAACTTCCTTAGAGTGATGTCATAGGCATCCCAAAGAGATAAGGAGATAAATGTAGAATATTAGACTCCTTCAAGTAGCTTAGCGAATTGATCTACTAGAGGATGGATGGCGTCCTCTCTCCTCACGTTTTTGCTGGAGGAGACTTGGAATGTGCCCAGAATGGAATCAAAATCACCCAATATGCTGTTGTATCAACGCTGATAACAATAGAGGTATCATTCATAATTTTTACCGGATTCCTGAAGGTTAGCGAATAGATCTAGGATTTCTAGCTGTATCCCCAACAACAAAAGGTGCACCTGCAATAAAATCTCTCTCTGATAGTTGAATGAATAAACCAAGAATAAGAATATGATGAATACCAATGATAGATCTATATTATATATCCCAAATTGATTAGGGAAGATATATTTCATTGCTGAAACCCCTTGCTAGCTGAAGAGCTTCGTCTCCAACCCCAACTTGTTGTCGCGATACCTACTGTTGCTGCTCTAGAAACCAAACTCAATCATAATAATAAGAGATAATCCATTTGGTTCAATAACCCTTATTATATAGATTTAACATGTAATTTTAGGGTTTTCATTTCACTTTTAGGGTTGGCGCTTTACTTTTTGCATGCATGCAATTCTAATTTCTTGTTGACTTTAAGACTGAAGGCCTGCATGCTCTGCATGATTTATGATATTAACTGTGATGGAATTCTTTAATATACTGATAACTTAATAATACTAAATTGATGTTCCTTTATTCTCCTAGTGATATTATTCCTCAGTTATTCCCTTTTCTTCAATACCTGCTCGAACCTATGGGAATAAAATAGGTTAGCGGGTGTCTTTGGTGATTTAATTATAAAGAGGAATTTACAGTCCTCCCCGCTCGAAGTTTCTTTTCCTCAAGAAATATCTTACCAATATACCAAATTATATGTCCCTAACTCTTCTTGTCCATTTTTAACAACTAGTTTATTCCACTACTGGGTGGCTCTTTTTTCCTTTAAATTTATGTTTCTTCTCACCCATGCTCTGTACTCCCTCCTTGTATTTTCTTGGGTGCGTGTGAGGATTGAACATCCTAGATTTGGATTCTCGTTAGAATTCCCTAGGGAAAATTATAACTTTGTCTGGAGGTTTACCCAAAAATCCCTTTTTATACCACTGGTCCTTCCTTGAAGTCTTATGTGTTGGAGTTGACCATTTTATCGTGTGAGTCTTGTCATCATGCTTGAATATGGTGGTCATCCCTTTGTCTATGGAGGAACCTCAAGATTCATTAGGAATTCCCCTTAGGACTACCCTTTTCCCATCTGGTGCCAAGAACTCCATCTCTAATGTTTGGTAATTTGTTGAGTATTTCCTAATTGAGTACAACCATTGTATTACAAAAACAATGCTCATGTCTGGCACATCTACCACATAAAATTCATCGACCAATGTATAATTCCCAAGTTGTACCTGTAACTGAGGTATCCTCTGTGTGCGTTTCATCTGGTGATTTCCAACCATGACAACGGTAAATCCTTAAAAGTCTTTGGTGGAAAATATTTTCCTCTCTACCCAAGAGGCATCTTGAAAGTTGTGGGTGGCCCCACCATCAATCAAAGAAATGGAATGTTGTCCTTGGATACTTCCCCTAATCCTGATAGGATGGAAGGTGGGGACTCCTATGAGGGTAGCAATAGTTTCTCTTTGTGGTAATTGTTCCAATTCTGTACTCCATCCTATTTATGCTCCAATTCATCTTCCTCACTACTATATGGAAGTACTTTGATGAGTTGTACCTTCCCTTTACCCATACATCTATGGCCAGGTACCCAAGGTTATTTTCAATTGAAACATAAGCTCTTCCTTCTTAAATCTCATTGTGTGTCCTCGTTTAACCATTCCTTCTATGGGAATGTATTTTCCTTGTTTTCCAACAAATTGGTAGGTTTTTGTGGAGGATTTTTCTTGGGCACAAAATATTATAGGTCTTGAGTCCTACTGATACCATATTGCAGATTAATTGGCTTGTAAGCCTTCACCCATTCACGTAATGTATTAGCTAGTGCCTCTGTAAATAGAATAATCAACTGACTCTCTGACATGTCAGATACTGTAACGATAACTCTATGGAATTCATATATGAAGGTATCTGCAGTGCTTGTTTGTTTGATCTAGGATAGATCCCTGAAATGAATCTCTGGGTCCTTCTTATCAAATCGCTCCATGATCCTTTGTGTGAAGTTACTGTATGAGGTTATAGTGTTGTGACCCAGTGTCACTAGTCCATGGTACTACCATTCATGTGCTTCCTTATCTAAATGTAAAGTAGCCAACTTGATTGCATTTCTCTCCATTATGGGAATAATTTGTAAGTAGGTTTCCAGCTTCTGTACCCAAATTAAGGCTAAACAAATGGATCTCCCATCAAAATTAGGAATGGTCAACCTTCCCACAATTTTCTGTAATTCATAGTTCTGATTAAATCCTCTGTGAAAGTTCCTAGGTCGATTCTTTCTTTTCATATTTCATAAGTCTAAGAATGACATAGCTAAATGGAACTCATCTCCCAAATCCTTGTATTCATGCATATAGGCCCCAAATGGTTCACTAGGTTCAACTAGAATGACTGGCCCTGCAATGGCATTTTCCAGAAAGTGAGGCATAGCAGGTGTGGAAAGTTTATTGTATATGTGTGGAGTGTTTTTCATATTAGTGTACACATGTTTCCCACAACTACTGGTGTACCCTCTATCTCTTGGTGAAATCAGTATACTACTTTGACCTTGTTATGGCTTAAGATCCAAACTATTTATTGCATGCAACACCTCTTTCTTCCCTTTATTTAAGTGCATTAATGCACTACCCAAGCTATGAAATGCCAACCTATATTACTCTTCCCTTGTTTCTTTTACTCTGTTAGAGTGTACTCATGTTGGTTCCATGTTTGAATTTGTATCTTCTAACTAAACATCTTCAAATTCCAGATCGTCTCTATGTACCTACCCTTCCTCCTTCTATAAGTTACAAAAGTAGCTTCTTCCAAATTCATTTACTTTTCATGTTCAACCCCATAGCTGGAAAGGAACATGCTCTGATACCACTATAATATCCCAACTGATATTTTATTGTACTTTGGTGATATGTTTGTTGTTCATATGCTTGAATTGTGCTAGAAATATAAATAAAATGTGTATACAAAAAGTGGCATGCTAAATGGCCCTAGAAAATAGCTGGTTTGGAGAAATAATAGGGCAAAGACTTTTAGTAAGAAGAGATACACATACCACAGATAATAATGTTGATATTCTGCCAATAGATAAGATGCATGCATGTTATGCTGGAAAGATGAGAAGATAGTGATCCTCTCCAGCAATTGACGCCCAACTAAAAGAGTGTCCTCATTTTGATGATCTTGACGATTTTTAGGGGAGAAGTGTCTGTTGTTGATGAAAATTCCTAGGAGTGATGGTATAGGACTCTTGGAGAGATAAGGAGATAAATGCAGAAGATTAGACTACTTCAAGCAGCCTAGTGAATTGATCCGCTGGAGGATGGATGACGTCCTCTCTCCTCACGCTTTTGTTGGAGGAGACTTGGAATGTGCCCAGAATGGAATAAATATCACCCAATATGTTGATGTATCACCACTGAGAACAATAGTGGTAGCATGCAGATTTTTTACTACATTCCTAAAGGCTAGCGAATATATTTGGGATTTCCAGTTGTATCCCTAGTAGTAAAAGGTGCACCTACAATAAAATCTCTCTCTAATAGTTGAATGATCGAATCAAGAATAAGAAGATGATGAATACTGATGATAGATCTGGATTCTCTATCCCGAAGTAATTAGGGCAGATATATTTCATTGTCAAAACCCCTTACTAGATGAAGACCTTCGTCTCCAACCCCAACTTGCTACCGCGACACCTACTATCATTGCTCTAGAAACCAAACTCAATAATAATAATCATAGATAATCATTTTGGTTCAATAACCCTTATTATATAGCTTTAGCATGTACTTTTAGGGTTTGCATGTCACTTTTAGCATTTGCACTTTACATTTTGCATGCATACAATTCTAATTTCTTGTTGAATTTAAGACTGAATAAATAAGGCATGCATGTTCTACATGCTGTATGATGTTAACTCTAATGGAATTCTATACTATACCAATGACTTAACAATACTGAATTGATGTTCCTTTATGCTCCTAGTGATAGTAGTCCTCATTTATTCCCATTTCTTTAATACCCGCTCAAACCTATGGGAATGAAATAGGTTAACATGTGTCTCTGGTGATTTAATTAAAAGAGGACATTACAAATTCTCACAACCTTTATAGTGAAATGGAAAGGTTGACAAGACCTAAAGCATGATGGGAAAAAATATTTTTTAAAGTTTTCAATTCTAACAAAGAAGAAGATGAAAATCATTTTCTCTTAACGTGCGAAAATAGATAAAATTATTCCCATTTTCAAAACATTTGTAACACCGGTGATATTTATAATGTGTTAACCCATGAAAACTAAAGTGAACTCTATAATCTTCTTTACAATGTATTCGATCTTTAAAATAGAATAATTAATTGGTCATTGTTAAGGTTTGATAGTTTCCAATGGTGGTCTCTTGGATGGTAACATCACCATCACCACCACTAAGGGTCATCCAAGTTAAAATAAATTGGTGTTCATCCTTGATCTCTTTTGTATTATCAATTTTAGATATTCACTCATCCAATACGTTTTTGGTTTGTCTAATGACTAGTTTTACTATAAAAGTTATGGTCCTCATTTTATAAATATTCATTTTATTTTTAAATCTCGTAATGTTATATGAATCATTTTGATAAGTCAAAATAAAATTTATAACTTAACCTAACATTAATATAATAATTGAGGAAATATTTCAATTAGGTTTAACTCAAGTGGTTATGGGATGGAGTATTATCATCCCCATCCAAGTTCTATTACTTTATAATCATCCCTAAGTTTATATGTATAATAAATGCGTGAATTCCATGATACATAGGAAAATTTGAATGATGTGTGTGTGTGTGTGTGTGTCGTATAGAATAAGCTTCGTCCTCGTAAAGATTATCTAATTTATTAACTATAAAGATTCCATTTTAAAAATGCATAACTCAAAACCATCCATTTAGGTTTGTATTCTGGTATAAGGTAGGAGGTTCACACCTCCTCTGCTTCCTTCATAATCCTGCTACATGGGTTGGCTGCTTCCACCCTCCCTAATTTATATGGGTGAAAACTTCAATCCCAAGGGGGGTTCATTGGGTTAGGAAGAGAACTAGGGCTCCCATTTTTAGGGAAAAACATTACCCTATAACTAGAAAGGGGAATTAATTACTTCATACAGTTCTAGAAGCTCATCTAGTTAAGGCTCACTTGATGTGAAATCTAGTTGGGGTTTGTGTGTCTTAGCGAAATTCATGGAAGCCAAGAATTACATTAGATTTCATTTAATGTCTAGAAGGGAAGATATAGCTCTAGGATAAATGGGGTATTGTTGAAACCATATATGTGTGTGTGTGGGGTTGTGTGGGGGGATTTGAACTACCTTGTGTGTGTGTGCATGTACACACACACACGAAACACAATGATGGAAAAGACTAAAACCATGAATTATATCCATTCCAATGTTACAAATATTTAGTACAATGTGCGATGAACTTTTTTAACCAAACTAAAAAACCTTAGAAAATATTCCAATAAATTATAAAACTTGTAAAGTCTTAGAGAACATTTATTTAAATTATAAAATATGCGAATTATTGGAGAAAATTTTCATAAAGTATAAAAACATGCATAATAATAGAACAAAACATTGTTAAAATATCTAATACTCATTTTCCATGTATGGAAAAGGAAACATAAATTTTCCCTCCTCCAAACAAAGCTACATGTGTTCAGGGTTGCATTCATAAAGGTTCTTATTGCACACTCTTGTAAATCAGTCCCTCATTTTTTTATCCATTTTCAACACAAAGTTATTGTTATATGTGTTTATCTCAAACTTCACTACTCTTAATTTCAATATAGAATGATGTTTTCTCTCCCACTTCATGATTATCAATCCTATCAATTGAGTTGTTTTCTCTCCCACTTCATTATTACCAACCCTAGAAATTGAACTACATTGGAATATATAAAATCTTGTATTATCCATGTCGATTTAGCTAGATATTTCATCAAACCCAAATATGGAGTGGGGACCACTATCAAGTAGTTTTATCAAGGTTCTCCCAAGAGTAGTAAGATCCTACACGTTCTTTGCCATGTTCTCATCTAGTAAGAGTTGATCATCTTTTTTTTTGTCCTTCGACCCTCTTTGTTGTCTCTCTAAACATACTTTCCTTCTTTCTAAGAGATAATTGAAGGTGTTTTTAATGGGGAATCTATATAAAATCATTTAGAAAAGTTAGCTATTTCACATTTCCCCTTATATTTACAAGTTCTTTCATCATATGCATTAGAAACTACCTATTTTCTAATATTTGGAAACTTGTAGACATTAAGGTTATTTCCTTTTGATTACTTTCTCTTATATTAAAATTTCCTAGTGATAAAAGTTAATATTGCAGAATCAGTGGCTAGAGAATGCTTCTTGTGTGTATGTAATATTAAAATGGAGTCCATCAAGAGTTAAAGATATGATAAACTAAGATTTTGGTTATTCTTATATAAAACTTATTTCATGCATATGAAAAATAACCTAACATATGAAGACATTCTCATCACTTGATCCACTAAATATGAGTCCCACCAAGGATAAAAGAAGCCTGCAAAAATAAGATGTTAGTGCAATTATCAATATTTTTAAACTTTAACAATATTGGTAGATCACCAACTCTTAGTTCTATGGAAGTGGAAGTTAAAACACTTGAAAAGCATGCTTGTATTTCAATTTTTAAAAGAGAATTGTCTTGGTAAATTACCAAGAGGATATTAGCAAAAAAACGTCACATGGTTATAAGGAAAAATATTGTAAGGGGATTACTCTTCATGTGGCAGAATCAAGTAACCATGTTATCTTCAACATAGTGCAAAGGTTGGTATATTAAAATAAGAGAACCATGTCTCCTACTCATTTTTAAGGTTGTTTTTCAATTTACCTATAGGTTTTATTTTAGGTGACAAGGTTGTGGAATCAATAATAACTCCAAGCTTATTATAAAACCGTATTCTTAATGTAGCTTGAGAGGTTAACACTAGCCAATTACAAAATTTAAAACATCAAGGCCTAGATATGAAAGCAATTGGATATGCACCAAAAATAGAAACATAAATATTGAAACAAAGAAAAATAAATAGTCCCATAAACCTAGTGAGAAAGTGGAAACCCACAAGCTATCATATTCTCATTTGATGTTTTAGAGCAAGGAAACCTCAAGCACAACTATCAAATAAATAAATGCAGTGTATTATTAATATGATGGATTTGAACATGCATATTTTATTCCAATATCATAACTATAATATGTACCTTTAATAGTACAAGCTTCAAGAGGAAATCATTTTTTTCCAGTTTTGGTATTCACCAAATAAAAATAGTATGTTGTATCTATTAGGGGGGTGATGCCATGTATTTAGGGCATGCAATTGCAAGAAAGAAATACAACCTTACATGTATATCATGACATTATTTAATTCTCAATTATGAAAGTAGAATACCACACCAATGTTAAAGATTCTTGTTTGAAATTTAAATAACATTGTACATACTAGTGTTAAAGGTTCTTGTTTGATCTTTAAATAACATTATACATACCTGAAATTAAATGTTAGATTTCACAAAAGGATGCGATGGAGATTTCATTTTTCATAAACAATATATGGTTTTCTTTACCCCATCTTCACATGTTTATTTATGGGATTTTCTTGGCCTTCTCAAATATAAAAGTAGCCATTATTGTTTATATTTCATCATGTGTAAGAATAGTGATCACATTACAACTATTGGATGTATGATCAAAATTATATTTACATACATTCATATTTGTCATAACCAAATGGCTATGCTATATCAATGCCCATTTTCTATATCATCATCGATAAATATGTAAAACAATTTATATAATAAAAAAATAGTTATTCACACATATTTTTAAATTTTCCTCATATTATGAAGAATCACCTATTTTTAACACATAAACATAGAGGTGGTTCCTAAATTTTTATTTTAACATCATTTAGAAAATTATATCTCTCTATGAGCATCCAAGAGTGACCTTGACTCTCCCTTTCTCATGTTAATTGATTATATTATCTACTTCCATCAACCATAAACATTAATAAAACCGTCTTATATTATTTTATCTATATTTTTATTAAGAATGATATATTAATTTGACTTTTTCTTTATGAGGTGATCTTTAACTTGAATTTTCTACGTTCAACATGTATTCCTTTAATGTGGATAACCATAACAAATTCTATTATTAGATGCAGATATCTACCAATAAAGTCTCTGTAACATCCCCGACCCTCCGATTGGCGAAGAGGACACTACCATGGCCTTAACCATCCAGGAAACCAGCCCCATGAACATGTGCATTCATAAAATGTTGAAACGCTGAAACAAAATGCTTGAACTAGAAAATACATACATGATCATTTATCATACACAACGGAAGCAACATGCATTCATACAAGCATTCAACATGTTCATCATATTCATTAATAGTAATTAAGATTGCAGAAGTAAAATAGACAAAATTACTTATCTTATAAAGAACTCGTTCTGCAACCAGCTACGTCGCTGCAACGTTCCACCCAACCATAGGCCAGTGTGCTCCTTAATCTCTTAGCAACACTACCACCCTCGAGCTGGGAATGATTCTCCAAGGAATAAGGAATAAGCAGGTTTAGACATAGCCAAGGATACACAAAACACAGCCAAGCCAACACAGTTGGGTTTATCAGGCCATCAACAAGATAGCCAAGCCAACATGGTCAGGTTTATTAGACCATCAAGAAATTGGGAAAGGCTAAATGCTAATTTGGTGAGCTCATTACAGAGCTAGGAACACCTACACCTAAAATAGCCTGACTTCTAAGACACCCACACACACCCAACACAAGGAATTAATCCCTTCTCTACTACACAGTCCCTCAGGCCCTGACTTCCCTTCCAGTGCTATTCATGGGTTGTGGAGAAGAAAGCCAGCCCTCTCGCTCTGTTTGTGTGGTTTCCAAACACACCAGGTTTCTCAAGCAACTCAAGCCCTCATCCCTGCTCCCAACACAGTCTGAAGACCAACCATTGCACGCATGCAATTAATTAGCAGTTATAGCTTAAACAAGGAAAATGACCCCTGAATCGTTCTTGGCCCTATCATGGCCAAAAGGACTCCTAAAAGAATTACAATAGTCCCAAAATGTATCAGTAAACACAATTCACAACTCAAGGAAAACAACAGTCTGTCTTGGGCAACGAAGCAAGCGGAAAAGACTTACACAGGACACATTGGGGAAGAAGATACAGACTCTCAACCTGTGCGCAAGGGAGACTTGCACCAGACCCCAAAATATAGAGGGAAAACACACCCAATTCCACTCTGTGGAAAAATGTGAATGACAACCGATAAGCGGCTCCCCTCCTGGCTGCGTGAGATCAAACAAAATAGATGTTTGTGCGTGAAAATGAACAGAATATGGAGAGAATGGCATAGTCGAAAGTGCGTGAGTGTTTCAGCAGAGTGGAGTGTCCGCTGGAGTGATGGCAGTGGTTTTTGCTTGCAACCGTGAGGTCAACACACTGGTGGAGTGTGCGTGTGGGAAAGGACTGGCAGTCCTGCCACACTCCACTCCTAGCCATAACTTCCCCCACTAACAATAGAGATTTAATGTTGGTGGTTGGATAAGGCAAGGAAAAGATGTGAAAACCAAAACAGGGTGGTGACACGTGGATTTTCTCTCATGGCTCAAGGTTGGACAATCCCCCCCTCCTTATCCTTTTGAAAATCATGCCCCTTCTCAATTTAGTTGCCATGAACATAGCTGGTTGGGTTATTTAATTAAAGATGCATATTTACATGATGAAAAAACCTGATATGTATGTTGCATGCCCCGATATACCATCGATGACAATTTCAACCCAAAACATAACATAACCAATCAATGGTGGGGCCTTGGCCTTTAGCTCCACACCATGATCATTTACAATATATACATCATATACATATAATGCAATGGGGTTAAAAACCGGGGTGTTACATTCCCCTCCCCCTTCAATAGCACTGTCCTCAGTGCTTTACAAAATTGAACAAAATGCTGCACTAGTATCGCCTCAATGTTCCACAGAATTGAAAAAAAATGGATGTGCCAATTGCATGTCATCCTCTAGCTCCCACGTAGCCTCTTCAAGTCTGTAGTGATCCCATTGCACCTTTACCTACCCTATGGCCCAGTTCCGAATCATTGTGACCTTCCTGTTGAGGATGCGCATTGGCTCGATTCGAAACTCTCCCTTGGGTTCCACCTGAATCACATCCCAATTTATAACATGGTTATGATCATGTACATATCTCTTAAGAAAAGAAACATGAAATACATTATGAGCCCTAGTGCTAGCAGGCAATGCAAGTCTATATGCAACAGGCCCTATTCTTTCAAGCATTTCAAACGGCCCATAGTATCTAGGTGAAAGCTTGGCACAACTTCCAAGCTTCAAGGAACTCTTCCTTGCCCTCACTCTGAGGTAGACATGATCCCCAACACTGAACTCCCTATTCACCCTATGCTTATCTGCATAGCTTTTCTGTCTATCTTGTGTTGCTTTCAGATTCTGCTTGATCTTTACAACCTCTTGCTCCATTTCCCTGCACAATTCTAGTCCAAGCACAATCCTATTCATTATCCCAAGTCGCAGGTGTCCTACACCTTCTCCCATACAAAGATTCATATGGACTCATCCCCAAGGATGTCTGCTGTCCATTGTTATAAGAAAACTCTACCAAGTGCAAGTAATCTTGCCACTTGGTTGGTTTGTCCATCATGTACATGCAAAGCATGTCTTCAAGCTCCTGATTAACTCTCTCTGTCTGCCCATCTGTCTAAGGATGGTATGCAGTGCTAAAGTTTAGCTTTGTATCCAATTCTTCAAACAACCCCTTCCAAAAGTTGGAAGTGAACTTGACATCTCTGTCAGAGACTATTGACTTCGGTAATCCATGCAATTTGAAAATCTCCTTCATGAAGATCTTTGCAATGTCATCCGTCTTATGCGTAGACTTAACCGGTATAAAATGCACTGCCTTTGTCAACTTGTCCACCACAACCATGATGGAATCATGTTGTCTCCAAGTCATCGGCAATCCTGTAATAAAATCCATGGAAATAACTTCCCATTTCCATTCCGGAACTGGAAAAGACTACAACAAACCTGCTAGATGTCTATGCTCAACCTTTACCTACTGACATTTCATGCACCTTGAAATGTATTCATCCATGTGCTTTTTCATTCTTGGCTAGAAGTACTACTTTCTAGCTGTAGCAATTGTCTTCTGATATCCTAGGTGACCAGAATACGGAGCTTGATGGATTTCATCCATAACAACTCTCCTCAAATATGCTACATTTGGAATATAGATTCTACCTTTATAAGTGAGAAGTCCATCTTCTTCCAATTTATATCCCTCATACCTCTTCTCAGTACTTTGCTGTTGCAAATTTTCTTTTACCTGCTCATACAATTCATCTCCAGTAGCATGACTAACAATCTGCTGCCTCAAATCTGATTGGCAAATACTAAGAGATGCTACATGCATTTCTTGCATCTTCCTGCTGAGTGCATCAGCTACCTTGTTCTCTTTCCCTTTTATGTGCTTGATTTCAAAATCAAATTCACATAAAAATTCCAGCCATCTTGCTTTTCTAGCATTCAAAGTAGGCTGATCAAACAAATACTTCAGTACATAGTGATATGTTATGAGCTCAAATCTCCTGCCCATCAAGTAATGTCTCCACATCTTGAGAGCATGTACTATGGCTGCAAGCTCTAGATCATGGGTGGCATAGTTCTTCTCATGCTCCTTCAGCTTTCTTGACTCATAACTTATCACGTGGTTGTCCTGCATAAGGACTCCTCCAAGCCCTTGTCCGTATGCATTGGTACACACCACAAAATATTTCTCTGGATCTGCAACTTTCAATACTGGTGCACTGGTGAGAAGATTCTTCAACCTCTGGAAACTTTCTTCACACCTCGATGTCCATTCGAACTTCATCCCCTTCTTTTGCAAAGAAGTGATGGCATGTGCAACTCTGGAGAATCCCTCAATGAATCTCCTGTAGTATCTTGCAATTCCCATAAAGGATCTTACATCTGTCACATTTCTTGGAGTAGGCCAATTCATAATGGCTTCAATCTTTTCAGGGTCCACAGATATACCCTCCTCTGAGATAATGTGACCCAAATACTGAATTCTATCTCTATAGAAGTCACACTTGCTCAATTTTGCATAAAGTTGATGCTCCCTGAGAAATTTCAATGTCAATCTCAAATGCTCTTCATGTTCTCCCTCATTCTTACAATAAACAAGAATGTGATCAAGGAAAACAAGAGCAAACTTATCCAAATATCTGCTGAAGACACTATTCATAAGGCGCATAAATGTAGCTTGTACGTTTGTGAGACCAAATGGTACCACTACAAACTCATAATTCCCATACCTTGTCCTGAAGGTTGTCTTATGAATGTCTTCATCCTTGATTCTCACCTAATCGTAACCAGACCTCAAGTCGATCCTGGAAAATACCTTTTCTCCTCTCATTTGATCAAAGAGGTCATCAATCCTAGGCAAAGGATATTTATTCTTCACAGTAACCTTGTTCAATTGTATCTAATCAATACACAACTTGAGTGTACCATCTTTCTTATTTACAAATAGAACTGGTGCTCCCAACAACTCTTGCAGTTGCATCTTCAACTCTAGCATCTCCAGTGTACTCATCCTGTATGGTGCCTTGGACACTGGCGCTGCTCCTGATACAAGTTCAATTGTCAAATCAATGTCTCGCTTTGGAGGAAGCCCTGGAATCTCATCAAGAAACACATCCTTGAATTCCTGTAACACCTGATAGTCCTCCAACCTAGGAGTTTCATATCCTAATGTCTCCAAAATATGAGCTGCATACAACTGGCAACCCTTCCTACAGAACTTCTTTAACTGCATTGCTGAAACTTGCCTTACTGAAATCACCTTTGGAATACCTTTCACAACTACTAGGTTCCCTTCTTCATTCATGCATTCGAAAGTCTTATTGTAGCAGTCAAGCTTCACCCTGTGAGCTTCTAACCAATCCATTCCAATGGGAACATCATAGGAACCAAGCGGTAGAACATTCAGATCTACACAAGTGACCAATCCATCCATTACCAATGGACATTTCTCCACCACTTCACTAACCTTTCTCTTAGTTTCAGTGGCTAGTTGAACTAACCAAGACTTCCTATGCTTTACTTTCTTAAAAGCACAAATATCCACTACTCTAGGAGTAATGTAACTGTGCGTAGAACCAGGGTCAATCA
>LPNX010933360.1:284116-297858 GCA_001517045.1 Pseudotsuga menziesii
ATGCTGCTGATATTTCTTATGATCCTATAACCCATTCATTGTTCTCTCAATCTCCTATCTTAGATTCTGAGATCTATGTGCCAGATTCTTTACACCTCTTGCATGCCTCTCTCATTGATGGTGCGCAACCCAGTGACTTACAGGATGCTTGCTTAGCCACATCAAGAATTATTTGTGTCATACCACTTACCTTACTTGATCTCATGTGCTTCATCATATCTTCCTTTGTTCTTGGCATCAATACTCAGATCCTTCTTGAAGATTGTGAACATCTCATTCTTTCCTCCTTTCATACAGAGGATTCATTACCAGTGTATTCCCATGAGTCTATTGATATGCTTATATGTGATCCTTTGGATTATAATTTAGAAGCATATTTGCAGGTTGATACACATATAATACCACCATCCATACCATCTAACATACCTCTGAATAATCCAAAGAATATACAAATCTCAAGATCACTAGTTGATTCCTCATTGGTCTCTTATGCAGTGATATTTATCTTACATGGTTTGAAGTCTTTCCTATCTTTCATTGGCTGGTTATCCATGTCCTTAGTCATATATGGACTGATATTAGACATTTTTGGATCTGTTCTAAACACTTATGGTTCAGATCTTATGCCCATCCATTATTCAGATTTTTACACCTATTAGTTTTCCCCAGTTGCTCATAATTTTCCTAGTCTAACCCTATATCCTCATGGAGCCATTGAAGCCTTTGTCCTTGCTGTTACATATGTTAATATTTCTGATATATCAGAGTTTTATCAGCCTCATATCAGATCTATACAGGTGCTACATCAGATTGGAATATTGACATGTGATTCACATCATAATTTTGTAGCTATTCAGGGAATTGGGTGTGAAATAAATTGTCTTAATTCTTGTACTCTTTGGAAAGGAGTATGCACAAATATCTTTTCCATTTCATATTATGTTTGTAGATCAGAGTTTGACAGCAGAAAGAAGCATTTAGATAATGCTCCTAATTCATCAGCTGATGAGATACAAGGAGTCTCTCATCTTCCTTCTTGCAGGTTCTACTCTCCAGCGCATGATCATGGAGTTCATGATTTCTTCAGAAAGTCCTTCATCCAGAAGCAGTTCAGTCAGCTCATTAAAGTGAATATGAAGATATGTTGAAGACATATTTCAAATTTTGTGCCTTGTCCTATCTTGAGGGAGAATTTTCCCCATGTGCTTTTGTCTCTTTCCTCACTTTTCTGGACATAATAATTGTTAAAGGGTGACCATAACCTTGTTGCTGGGCCCTATATGCATCCATATTTATCCATATTTTTTGTCATACCATCATAAAGTCAGACTTATAGGGGGGTGTTGGAATATATTAAACCCACTCACAACTTAGGATAAAATAATTAATCATTATTTGATTAATTATTCACCCACTAGCTTAATTAGTTGGCATCCACTTGCACCTTAAAGTCAATACATGCCATCTATATCCTAGGAATGATTTATTTCTGATTCTGGGTTGATCAAGAATTAGTATACAGGACTTTATAGCAGATTCTGTTTTTTCTACTTTTTCCTGCTTTTCTATGGATAAGATAAAAGCTAGTCAACTAGGAAACTGGGAGCTTTTGTTTCCAACCCATCCTCCATTAGTTTTTCTCCATTTTCTAGGATTAGCATGTTATTTCCATCTCCTTGACAACTCACTCATGCTTTTTCCAACTCGTGAGGTCCTTGATATATTTAGCAAGTGCTTTATCCACCTATGGGGGTTTGCTATATTTTGGTAAGTCAGCCTTTTTGAGGTTTATGAGTTGTTTCCATACAATTTGACTTTCCCATGAGGGAAGCACTATTTATGTACACTATTATTCATAATTATTCAATGGAAGGATACACACCAATATTCATCTCTTCATTCATGTGATTGAGTATCTTTTTTTCTCTCTATTTTTCCTGTGTATGCTTGTGAGAATTCTTAGTAGCAAGATCTATTTCCTGTGCTTCTTTTTAGCATCATTGCACATAGATTTGATCGATTATTTCTACAATTTTAATAAATATATCTATGCGAGAGAATGGGTTTAATTTAGATAATTGAAAATAATTAAAAAACTAATATGAATAAAACATTAAGTTAAAATAAATCATTTTCCAGAAATTAAGTCAAAGATACTTGCCATAAACTTTCTCCTTATCTTCTATATGTGGTTTAAAGTTCATTAAAGTATTAATGTTTAGCCAAATTTAAAAATATTTATTTTCTTTAACTGAATTTTAAACCAGAAGTAAAATTGATATTATTATTAATGTTAAATGATCCTAACACCCACAAATAGATTAGAAAAAATTGGTCCTAACACTCACAATTGGATTAGAAAAAAAAGGCTTTACTCAAGATTCTCTCACAATTGGATTATAAAACAAAGGCTCCTACTCAAGATTCTCTTAAATATGTGCATGTTTAGAAATACTTTATATGATGCATTATATGTATGTTTTTAGATTTTATTTATATTTATTTCATCCTATTTTTTTAGGAAAATTATCATGTATATCTATCTTTCCTTGAGGGGTTTTTTAATTAAATTTAATAAAAATATCTATTTTTTTTGGATAATTAGCATTGTAGTTCATTATTTTTATAATGTCCAAGTTAAGTGAAATGGAAAATTGGTCATGGCCAATGTAGAAACATGTAAAACTCATCTTTTTGAAAGACAGATAATTAAGAAAAATATAACACTCATCTTTTTGAAAGATGAATAATTAAATATTGTGTACAAGATAGGGAAGCAGTTCAACCACACCTTACTTGTAAAGTTGAACAAACGTTACATAAGAGATAAACAATAATATAAAAATATAGCGAAGTAGTTTTTTGTGCCTTTAGTGGAAGCCTAACTTTAGATACTAAGATATATATTGTCCAAAAACTTGAATCTTGTTGGTGTTTCCTCCTTTGACCTAGGTTCATACTCTTGGTTTCTCGTCAACAAAGCCCAAGATATTGGCCCGACAGAGTAGGGATCAGTCGGCAACACATGCAACAAAAATACAGTCTCACTCGAGATATCTCTATGGGTAACTTCTAGAACTAGGTTTTCGAAGTTGGGTGGGGATTTCCTCTTCCTTGGCACCTTACAATATTATTTGACCACATCTAGGGTGTTTGTTTCCTATTCTTGTTATGTTTATTCAATATATTAGTCTACTTATCCATTGACATAGATTACCACAGTCATATAAACCTTTACCACATATTCTATATCTCAACAGTGCAACATATTCATCTAAAATATCATTCATAAACAAATGCTAGTCAGTCTATTTAGACCTACTTATTCATAGCATACATTCATTCAACATAGACATATTCATCAAATACACATTGAGAAAACATTTAACATGGAAACCCATCTGGGAAAATCCACAAAGGCACTCTTCTTCTGGAATGAGAAATATATATAACACCTTTCATCTAAGCACTCAAATTGCAGACTATGTTATAGATATTCTCTACAATATATGCATACGTCTCTCCTCTCATGCCCTCTAGTCTTAGGTCTTTGAACTTTTCCTCTCCTTCACTCTACTGTCGATCCACACAAAACTTGGATCGTCTCTCTTCTCTACAACTCTTCAACTCTACAACTCTACAATTATACATAGCCATGAGCCAATAGAGGCCAACCCACATACAAGTTGGGTTCTCTCTTTTATAGGCTCTTACATGTCGTAATCAACCGACTCTATTATGTTAGTCGATGGGCTGTCATTCATATTCTTGTACTTTCAGTCACACTAAAAGTAAGCACTATCGGCCCAGAAATACAAAGATTCTTTATTCCCAAAGCATGCACTATTCTAATTGTCTTCTTACCCACGGTCGATCAAGCTGTCCTTTTCAACCATTGTACTCTTCTTTTGTCATGGTTTTTCTCTTCAGTTGCGGTTGTTCTCTTCTTAGCTTCTCTTCCATCACAGAATCGTCTCCCACAAATTCTTATGTCACAACTCTTCTTTCTTCGCTGCTTTTGTCACAACTCCTCTTTCCATCGCAGAATATTCTGCCACATGACCTGAATCTTCATAATCTTGAGCTTAATTCTGGTTGAATTTAGCCTATCTTTTCCTAGGGCCAACATGCCCCAGTGCTCACCTTTGGCTCATCCCTGGAAACACTAGTATGAAACTTATTTTGTGACTAGTTGGTTTAAACGAGGAAAGGTTGATAAGAAAAGGTGCAAGTCAATACTTTTACCCTTACCCGCTAATGCAAAGCTAAAGGTTGGGGTTTCAGTTAAATTCTTAAAACTAAAATGGCGAGCGTCTTATAAAATTTTAGTCAGGTATGTTTCTTGTGATGACCGTTTCTCTCATCTCCATTATTATCATCTGCGATTATTATTAGCTTTGAAAGGTTGTAAACTTAATATACCTTTCTACCTGCTTCAAAGCTTGAGGAAAATGGCACACTAGGTGCAAAATACTATAGGCAATCCTGATAGGAGCTTGTTCCACCATGGTTTGATTAAAATTTTAATTCAGCATCAGTTATCCATTATTGGTAGATCCTAGGATTAATTATTGGCTGAAAACAAGTTAGGATTGACACAGTATTGGCCTAATCCTCCTCCTAAAACTTGCAAAAAGTGTAAAGCTCCATTAAAATCTGAAGTGGATGATGTTCATAAAGCTGAGCCAGGGGATAGTAGGTTATAGGAAGCAAGTTCATCTTTAGATACTCATATTAGTAATGATGTTATAGATAAGGTTGATCCATTATATGCTGGAACTAATATGGACCCATCTCCATCTGTCAAACGTTTCAGTACATCTACAAAGGTGGATAGTGAATTGATGAATGATGTAAATTTTGATTCTATTACTCATGAATTCCTCTCTAATTTTTGCACTCCTTAAAAACCTTGTGATGAGTATACAAGAAAAATTGAACAATTAGGACAACTTTGTTGTGATAGAAGAGATTTTAAGTCAAAGGGTTCTGTCTTGGTTGGTACAGGAAGATTCATTCGAAGCATGAATACAACCTCCATTTCTGTAACCATTTAGCATAATACTTAGCCAATTGTTGTTCAACTTGAAGATGATGTTTTGTCTTTGATTCCTAAGACAATGCATATGAATGAACCTATTCCCATAGTGGAGAATCTTGAAAAATCCTTGGCCAAAAACATTACTCATCCAAGTAAGTTTGAAATAGCACCATCATTTATATATACTTGTGGGTTTGGCCCTGAACCATCATTTATGAGCATCCCTTCACCGGTTTAGGATGTGAATAATCTTAATTCTTCCTAGTTTGATAATTCATTTCATGATCAAGATGAAGAATCCCTTCAACAGGTACTTGACTGAGTATATGAAACCAAAATCGCAAAATTAAAAAAGGAATTAAAAGAATGTCAAGCAAATGCATCCTTAAAAGATGAAGAAAATAAAACGTTCAGGGCAGATTTACTAGACTGGGTTAATAGATGGAAAGATATGAACTTTAAGAAGAATCGATACAAGGAATCCAAGAAATCAATGATAAATACTAACCAGCACTTGCTTGAGCAAGTAAATTGACAGAAGCTGACGATCATAAAGCTCAAAGCTAAACTTTCTGAAGCAAGAAGAGTAATCAGTTTACAAAATAGAACTTGATATCTTTGCTCTTTTAGTGATGCTGGTTTATTTCCCTTTTTGACATGTAATAAATGTTTTAAATGAGCACACTTGCAAAATTGTAGATTTTGCAGGCATGCTTATAATTTGTTTTGTTTTATTTCATTTTCTGTTAACATGATTTTAATAAGAATTTTATTGCATATGTTACAGGTGTACATGGTATTGAAGAGCTATAAAGAATATAGGTTGTTTTTGCTAACCATTGGCATTCGTTGGTGCTTCTGGAAGGATTGGATGCTCAAGATGGCCATGTTATAAGTCAGTTCATTTGAGTAGGAGATAATATAGGCTAGTCATTTAATTGACATTTTTATTTCCTAGGATAGATCTATTTGCCAGCTGCCCCCTTGGAAAAGATTCGATGCTATTGAATAGGGATAGGATTTCTGGTGTCTTTATGATAGTAATTATTAGAAACTAAAGTGATATTTTTAGCATGTCTGTTACAGAGAAACAAGAATGATTTATGAGTCTCATTATATAATCTAGTAAGCTCAAGGTAGACAGGGGGGATGGAGTATCAGAGAAACATACTTATTTGAAATATAATCTCAGTTTTAGTTTTAATCTCTTTTGCTGGAGTTTTTCCTTGGGAGAAGGATTGTGACTTAAGTTCTCAAACTGGTATCACTGTTTGTTGCTATTTTTGAAAACTTTATATATATATTTCAATATATCACTTTCTCATTATGTTTTTGGGAAATTATACTATGTTATGATTGTATTCATTATCCGAGATAATACTCTATTAACACAATATTACTGTTTGAATGAGCATATTACTATATTTGATTTATCAATATTTTTATTAAAAATTAGAATTCTAGTAATATAAATATTTTATGTTTATTTTGATTTCATTTGTATTTTTACAATGTTTTCATAATAAATATCATATTTTGTTCAAATATTTGGTATTGATTATTAATTATTAATTAATATAATATTACAAAGAAATCTAAAGTAGTTGTCTATTTTAATTTTCTGTTGTTGTCAATATATAGCAGAGTGGTTTAATGTTAATGATTTAAATATTTTCATTTAAATCATAATTATTTATCTCTCTATTTATTTGAAACATTAATTAATAATTAATCTACTAGTCAAGTTGCTCTCGGCTGAGATAGTATAACTAGTTAATTTTAGTCTTAGTGTAGTTTATTTTAAACTTTAGTTTATATTTAACAGTTGTTAAATAGGATTAGATTAATTCTGTAAAACTTATAATAGTCTTTTAATTAGAATATTTGAAGCAAACTCCTCAAAAAATTCAAATACTTTCATTAAGAAAGCATTTTAGGATAACTTAGGTCTTAGAAAACTAATTCTAAGGTTTATTTAGGTAGTATTAAGATTAGGATAAATTTTTACTGAATTTTAGATTCTCCTTAAGAGAAAAATTCAGTTGGTAGCAGGACCATAACTTGCGCGATTTTTCCATTTCAAACAAACCTGGAACTATTCTAAGCGACTTGTGTGGGATTAATCTCCTTAGTTGGCCTATGTCAGAAAATCAGGCCAACAAATGGCGCTAGAAGGAGGGCCTGATAATGATTAATGGCAGGTAGAACTAATGATAAAACTTCAACCAGTCAAAAACCTCCGTTACAATCCAAATTTAGCAGATCACCGTTCATAGAAACTGTTAGGAGCATCCTTGAGCGTGACCATATCGCATCCCCATTTACTCCTGAATAGAGTACTCAAACTTTAGAAGAATCACGTCATATTCTTACCAAAGCATATGTTAATCAACTTGGTGTAACCCCAATAGATTATGGTCTACCTAGACAACAAATACGTAATCCTCAATTGAATATAGTTACTCAAGATTCAGTAGAAGCTGATAACATTCCAAGTTATCGAGTTAGAAGTCATCAGAGAGAAATTACTTGAACAAATACTGCTAGAAGATTGACTTCTGTAGGCGGTTTTGATCAACCACCTTCTCCTCTAGAATCACCCCCTGATAGTCCAAGGTCATGTAATTCAGGGAGTTGTTTAGAATCTGAAGGAAGTCTTATGGCTGGAAACATACCTATAGGAGGAGGAGGTAATCCTCCACCTAACCCACAACTTCCTTGGTTGAGAACAACTGCTGTAGCTGTGCCTGGTGTACAACATCCTCTGACCAAACATTCAGATAAACTTCTTCTGAAGTTTAATCCAGATAATAAAGAGTCTGTAGAGGTGCATGTAGATAAATTCATGTTAGTTGTTCAAAGCATGAATGTTCAGCATGAAGATGTGGTTTCTCGATTGTTCCCTTTAACTTTTGAGGGAGAAGCATCTACTTGGTACTTTTCGTTAGTCCAAGGATCAATCACAAATTGGGCTAAATTCAATAAAGATTTCTTAGATAAATTTGGGGAGGATAAAACACCTGCTCTTTTAGCCCTTGAGTTATCTCGTATTAAAATGGAACCTAAAGAAAGAATTAAAGATTTTAATCAGAGGTTTCTTACATTAAAAAATAAAATTCTTGTTGCTTTTCAACCACTCGAGGATATAATCATAGAGAAATACACTTCATCTTTACCAAAATATCTTGGCATGTTTGTTAAGAGAGCTGGTAAAAAAACTCTGGTGGAAACTTTTGAGGAATCCATTAAAGTTGAGAAGGATTCTATGTCCTATGAACAAGATAGAAGTGGGAAAACTGATACTTTCCCTCATAGGAAGATTGAAAGACCTAATTCAGAAAAGGATGAGGCATTTGATGTAGAACAACTGCAGAATACTATTTAGGCATTAACTAATGAAGTTGTAGGATTAAAAAAAACTAATTCTGAAGCTTCCTCCTCTAGAGGATATTTTAGAAATCAGTTTAGACAGAATCCTAATACTAATAATAAAACAAGTACACCACATGATATAGTAGTAAATGAATAAATTTTTAATACTATTTGAGCTGTCTTATCCTTATCCGAAACTCCCTCTGAAGAAACTACTGAAAATGAAGAAGAAGAGGAATCTAAAAATGAAGAAGAATTGGAAGAACCTCAACAAGTTAGCGGTAATTTCTGGGACAATCTTGTAAAAGATTATGAAGGTAAAAGTCCTCTTTCAGGAGAACATGCCTATAATACTCATAGTAGAACATCCGCAAATACTCCTGGAGAATTGTTATCTACCTAAATGGCACCTCTCCATCCGAGTGCCGACATTCCTCATGTTGGTACACAAAAAGACATCTATGGATTGAGGTTTGCCCAGGGTACTATTGATGAGCTTCTTATAATACATTCCTCCCCCATCCAGATGGTCACTTTGCCATTTTTACCATGTTGAGATGTATTCATGACTATTCTTCTATAAAACTCGCGAGTCAGTCGCGAGTCCTGGTTGTTGCAAGTCGCGAATCTATGTATTCGCGGGTTGCCCTTATGATAAGTCGCGAATCATTCACGGGTTGCTCTACTACATACCCGCGAATGTGTCTCTTAACATTTTAAACATAAAACAAACACTAATTGGAGATTAGTTAACTCATTTAACTTAATTTCCTTAACTGCTACAACTTCCCCAACCTTCGAGAACTACCTTATTTCACCCATATAAATACAGGCCTTGGGGAGGGTGTTAGAGACAGACACTTGGAGAGAAAAGTTATGCTGGTGGAGTTTATACAAAAGTCTTTGGAGCAGTGAAACTCAGAATCCTTCGATTGCAGAGGAGTCCTTGTCTCAGGCGTTGGGTTGTAATCTGAACTTATTCATTATTGATAATAAAGAGAATCCTTCTTCCATATGTGTTTCATGTATCTTGGTTTGATAAATGTTTATGTTTATGCATCTTATATGTGATTTATCTAACCTGTTTATATATATATGAGTCATCTTGTATCTGGAATATTGTTTCTTGACAGGTGAAAGAAGAGCAACCTTGAAGACTTTGGAGGTGAAGTAGAGCGGAAGAGGACTAGCAAGGATCGAACTTCAGTAATCAAGTAAGTCTATCTAATCCTCCTATTTCCTTTACTGTACTTCAGATTCAATTGTCTGCAAGTGATTGAGTATGTTGGTAACCCTAGACCTATGGTTATTAGGTGCATAATCCTATACAACAGAACTGGAGATTCCGCTGGGGAAAAACTTTGACTGCTGTAGGTTTTTTCTGTTTCTTGACCAGCCTTTTCTTTGAAGTTTGTCTGTGATATTTTATCCTGGTTCAGACTTGTTTCAGTATTCGAAAGTCTTTGTTGTTTTTCTTGTTTTTGAGAAAAATTCTATACTCATTCGCGAGTTGTTCTTCTGAACAGTCGCGAATACTGGTTGGCATTCATGGGTTGCTATATTGAACAGTCGCGAGTCATTCGCGGCTTGCTCTTATAGATAGTCGTGAATACTCCTTGAAGTAGGGATTTTTTAAGTTAAAGTTTGCTTGTTCTTTGCTTTGAGTAATCCCTATTTCTGAGTGGATTTTCTTTATGGATGCTGTGTAGCTTGTTTGGATACATTAGGTGATCACACTTAGTGCTTTTTTGAAAGCCCTTGAGTCTCTTTTTGCTTGGATTATTTACTGATTGCATGCTGAAGTATTTGGCATGTATAGGTTTTAGGTTATAGTGAATTTGTCCAGATCTGTGGATAGGGTCTTGGACTCTATTTTCCAGCTTGTTTTCTAGCAGTGGCTGGTTGTCACTTGCCATTATAAGTCTACAGTGATTTTGGTCATTGTGTGCACCCAAGTCAGAGTTCCTAGCCTTCCTTGGTTGGTTGTCTTTTGGTTCTGTCAGCTTGTTTGTTTCAGTTCTTTGCTTCTATACAGTTTATTTGATTCAAGTTTGCTCAAGTCTAGTGCATTTTAGGTGCATGATAGAGTTTAAACCTTCTTATAGAATTAGGGTTTGTTTTTGCTATTCCTTCCACCTTTGTTACTTGGTTTGATTTTTGGATTATGTTTTTGGTCAGCCTCTATTAGTGACTTTGGTTTGATTTCAGAAGCTTGTTGGTGTTGGTTTCCTTCTTCTTTTGTTGGTTAACTCCACCATGCCAAAGTAGTTGACTTGTCTTTTATGCAAGCCTTCATTCCAAGTAGGGTTTATGCTGACTTTAGTTCAGTCTAGAGTTTGTTTGATGGTTGTATAGCAAAGTTCCTTTTGCTTGGTTCTTCTTATCTGCATACTTTGCTTTGTAGGTAGTTTTTCTTTTGCATTTATAAAAGAAAATTAAAAAGAACCTATACTTGTTTTTGCTGCTTGCTCCCCCCCCCCTACCTCCTTCTTTGGCTTGACCTTGTTGGACAAGGTACTGAGCAACCTTTGTTTGTAGGTTTAGATTGATACTTGGGACTTCTTGACCTTTCTTTATGTCAGTCTTATTGCTCAGTCTCTTCATTCCAAAGTTGTTGGCTTGTCTACTTTTGTAAGCATTCTTTTCAAGAGAGGTTGATATCTAACTTTAGGGAAACCTAGGGTTTATTTGTGGGGTTTAGAGTAGTTGTCTATTTGCTTTGCTTTCAGTACTTGCTTGCATTTGTTGATAGGCTGATTTTTCTTTTGCATTTATAAAAGAAAAAGACAAAAACACATGTTTGCTTTATATGCATGTAGATTAGGTTTTTAGTCTAGATTGCATAGCATATCATTGTTTTTGAAAAAATATAAAAAGAATTTGTTCTTTTGTGGCTTTCAAGTTTTCTATTTGAAAAAGAAAAATAAAGAGAATAGCTTTTGCTTTTTGCATTTCATATCTCTTTGCTTAGTCATTTTGTTTCAGTTTTGAGTCAAAACACCACATAAGTTTCATGTCATTTACCCTCTGACTAAAAACAACCCTTAAAATAAATGATATAATTTAAAATTTACTAGTAAGTTTTATTTTATAGGGTCATACACTAACTAGCTCAGGCTAGACTTGTGGATTAGGGAGTTTTAACTCTCCACAAGTGTTAAAATTTCAGACATAGTTGGCCTATCACTAAGTAAATCCTTGACTTTATCGACTGTATCTGGGAAGCTCCTCTCAAACGGGATTTAAGCACTAGGCCACATGGAGGCTTGGATAGAGGATATAACCCTCTGAATCCTTGTCAAAGCATAACTCAGGACTTTTACGCATCTTGGGATTCTGTCCTAGACAGAGTTTTGGGCTCAGCTACCCTGCCCATGCGTACGAGTTCGGCTGACAACTGTCCCCCTAGACTGTCAATACAGTTAAGGTAGCCTTTAGTCTCTTTGACATCTAGGGTTCATACACAGGTACACCGAAAGGTTATTTCTGGTTGACCTTGGACGGACTTGGAAGGTAACCCCGGTAGAAAGTGTGGGAGGGCGGTGGGTGATTCCTCCGCTTGTGCCTAAGAACATCTACAGGGACGCCAAGTAATTGTCTATCAGCTTTCTTCTGGAAAGTATATCTTATACCTATTTGTCTGTTTGGCTTTAGGAATGTTTAGTGAGTGCTTTATGGTTTGTGTGTACTTAGTGTGCCTTTAGGTGTGTGCATTGTAATTTTGGTTGAATTTTCAACCTCAGACTTTGTCTCTTGTTTTGAAACTATGGCTAGCACCCCTTCGAACACCAACCAATAGATCCCCATGCTGGGAACTCCTTGTACTATTCCTCTTACAAGGAATGTTGGTGTTCCCTTGATGGCCACCTTGAATCTTCCTGGATTCACCCTAGGGCTACCGGTGTGGTTTTTTTCCACTCCAACTGTCCTGAATGCTCCTGATGCTTCTCAAGAAAGCTCCTTATATCAAGGGCATCAAAACACTACTTCCCCTTCACCTGTAGTTGATTCTCCTCCTTCTACCTCATGCGGTGAAAGTACTGATACTAGTAACCGGAAGTCTAAAAGGAGTAAAAGAATGAGGAATAGGAAGAAGGAACATAAGCAAAGGGGCACCCATCCAACCTCTGCAGGCCATGTTGGATCTAAGCACTCAACCTCTGCAAGTCAAGTTGATCTTCACCATCTAGCATCTGTTGATCATGATGGTGGGATCCTTCCAACCTTTCTAGGTCATGTTGGATCCAGTCACTCAGCCTCTGTTGTTCATGCTGATGGCACTCGTTCAACCTCTGTTTTTCAAGTTGAACCTCCCCATCCAACCTCTGTTGTTCATGTTGGATCCATCCACCCAACCTCTATTTTTCATGCTGGGGGCACACACTCAACTGCTGCAAAGCAGCTTGATCCTAACCATTCAACCTCTGTTGTTCATGTTGGTGGTGCCCATCCAACCTCTGCAGGTCATGTTGGATCCAGTATCTCATCCTCTGCAGGTCATGCTGGGGGCAGTCTCTCAGCCTCTGTGGTTCATGCTAAAGACAATTCGTCAGCCACTGTGAGTCATGTTGACATTGTTGAAAACACTACCCGTTAAAAACACAAGCCCAAGTTCCCTTGTAAGCTTTGTGAGGGAGACCACCTTACTTATAAATGTCCTTTTATTGCGGAGGTGCGAAAAGTTTGGTCTCATAGTCATCCTATTTTTGAATTTTCTAAAGCTTTTCAACAACCAACCTCTCTTAGTCAGGTTGGACCTGGCCACCCAGCCTCTGTAGCTCATGCTGGGGGAAAACTCTCATCCTCTGCAGGTCATGTTGAGAGCAAACAGTCATCCACTGCTAGTCATGTTGACATCGTTGAGAAAACTGGTCGCTCGAAGTGTAAACGTAAGTTCCCTTGTATGCTATGCGAGGGAGATCATATTACTCACCTATGCCCTGCTATCGCGGAGGTGCGAAGAGTGTGGTCCAAGACTCAATATTTTCCTTCTCCTGAACAACCTATAGTTTCTCAACAACCTACTCAACCTTTGGTTGATCAAATGGTCGAACCAATCTCAGATTTGGTCGATCCCACTCTTCTTTCGAAGAGTGATCTTGATGTGATTGAACCAATGTCATCTTTGGTCAATCTCACTCTCCCTTCGGAGAGTGACTTTCATGAAGCGGTTGAATCGATTCCAGTATCGATCAATCCCACTCTTCCTTTGGAGAGTGAAGTGTATGCTAGTCACATTTTCTTCACTGCCAGTTCAGAACTTACTGAACAAGGGGGCACTGAACTCATTTCGGATCAACCCCCACCAAGCTCTCGGATTGCTTCCTTT
>LPNX010933360.1:298030-312327 GCA_001517045.1 Pseudotsuga menziesii
ACTTTGGTTGGGAAGACTGTCTTAGTTGACTTCATGGTGATAGAAGATCCCTTGGACTTTAATATGCTCCTTGGACGTGATTATGTCTATGCCATGCAAGCTGTGGTGTCAACATTCTTTCATGTGATGTACTTTAATCATGGAGAAGAAATTGTCACTATCGATCAGTTGGATTTTCTTGATCCGTCTCCTGACCTAACCAGAGACCAGGTCTTTCCTTTATTGGTTCCCAGTGTTTCTATAGACACAAACCCGCCACAGGTGAACTATGTGGCCTCTTGTCCTTTGTGTTCAATTGCTACTGAGAAGCAAACTCTATTTTCATGCTTACCTTCTCAGGACTTGGTCCCAGTAGTTGATCGGGTGAGTCATCCTATTCAGACTCTAGATTTTTCTCTCCACTCTGTCAATTGATTTGAAAGTTTAGACATGTGTCCTATCTCGGATGATCTCCTTCCTTTGGGTGAAGTCTTCCTAGAGTCTTTGATACAGTCTGATCTTCTTTTGGATGTTGGTTCAGTTGTGACTAAGTCTAACCCTGATTTGCCTAGTAAGCTTGACCTGTCTTCTTATGTTGGTCTTGTTGAGTCTTTTGACTTTTCCTTCGAACAGCAAGTCAGTGATCCTGATGAGTTTGATTTTTCTTATGGATTTTTCAACTCCTGGGATATTGAGTTTGTTCCTGCAGATTCTATCTCCCTTGTTGATTTTTGCTCTCCTTCTGAGGTTGATCTTATTGATTATAAAACATAGAGCCTTGGTCCTATAGAATCTCCTTCAGTTGATTCTTCCTTGACTTTACCTTTTATAGAAGATAGCAAAGTCACATGTGTTTCTGCCAAAGTGACCCGCATCGGATCTTTTCTTCTGAATATGATCCTGATGTTGTTGTTTCTTGGAGACAGGATTTTTAGTTGGATTCACAACTATTTATTGGCCTCACCTTGTTGTTCAAGTCATAATTGCATTTTCATGTGCCCTGCTCGCGCTTATGAGCCTGATGCCGGCTTCCACACTTTTAGCTTGTTGTATAAGCCCTCATCTTTGTTCTCATCGTCGCCAAGCCTTGTATCATTTTGCCTTTGCAAATTGACACCCTTTACCTTGAGGAGACATTCCCCGAGTGTCCTTATCTTGCTCACTTTCCTTGCATTATGCATAGGTCTGTTCCTTGAGCTTGGAACTAGTTTCGCCTGCCTCTGACACTCGTCTCCTCGCATTTAGAGCATTCTTTCAGCTCTCCTTCGAGCTCGTTAAAAACAGTAAGGGGCCATGAGTTGACTTTTTCGGACTCGTTAAAACTTCATGGGAAAGATTTTGAGTTTCTTTAGGCCCAAGTCTGACTCCTCAAAATAGACTTGACTGCCGAGTAAACTTGTCCGTTCAGGCTCGTTAAGAATATGTGAACGACCATCCACATTGGTGGTAGGTTATCTCTTTCTCGGACCATGTGGAATAATACGAGAAAGGATCCCTTTCTTTTCTACTGAATTGAGAAGAGTATTCTCAGGCATAGGTTTATCTCTTTTCCAGACCTGGGGGACTAAACTTACGGAAAAGGAACCCCCAGTATGAGCTTAGTTTTCTCTTTTTCATGCTCTGGACCAAAACATGAAAAAGATTCCGAGTGTACTTTATGTCTTTGTCATACTCGTTAAACCCTAAAGAACAAAACATCGAGTTTATTGTTGTAAGCCCCATTTCTCGTAATTCTCGTAATCAAATGGATCTTTCTGAGTGATCTTTCCTTCCTTCACACTCGTAAAACTCAGGCTATATGCTGCTTTTGAAGGAGCGTTGGATAGGTGGTAATTTAACCTTTTTCGGACCTTCCTGACTAAGTACGAAAAAGGTGCGCCTTTTCTTCTTCGGAAGTTAAGAGAGTTATTATTTGGTTTGTTTTATACTTTTTCGGCCTCAGGAGACTAATTTGTACGAAAAAGGACCCCCCTAGAGTCTTCTTTGGAGTTTTCAGACTCTCTAAACTATGAAAACACCGTCGAGCATGTACTAGTTCGGGCTCGTAAAATTCACGAATTAGTGTTTATCAAGCATTATTCTTTCTTTTCTTCGAGCTTCCCAAAAATGAAGATGGTCCCGAGTTTTCTTTCTTGGACTCATTAAACTTTTACAAGAAAGAGGGGATACTATCAAGCATTATTTTCCCATCTCTTCAAGCTTGTTAAAAAATGAAGAGGGAACCGAGTTTACTTTCCTGGACTCGTTAAAATTTAACAGGGAAGGTAAGGAAGAAGTTTTCTCTTGTTTTCAGTAATGGGAGCATGTCATCCTTGGACATAGCACTCTTTGTTTTTCGATATCCATGTTTCAGTGTCTACTTGTGTTCAGCTATCACTTTGAGTTTCTTACTCCTCCTCTTGTCAGTTATACCTGGGGAATCTGATCATGTCTCCTACATGCCAGATAAGTCTAGTTGTTCTATCTATCCGTTATACACTGCCTTGGGTCATCTCTGTGTTGTGCTCACTGTTCAAGGATTCTTCCCACATGTCTGATTTATAGCCTGATCCCATCATTGTTATATCTGTTATCTATTTGTGTCTCCCTTCTTTTTCCCAGTTCCCAGTCACTCTTGTGATCCGTTGGAGGATCTGTTGCCTTCCTTATCACAGCATGGTTCCATTTTCAGTACTTCTTGATGGCGAATACCTAGAGTTTTGACGATCGTACATCAGGATTCACTTCCATCATTGGTGAATTTCTTTGCTTCAGTTGTCAATTATCATCTATTGATCGACAAACTGTTGAATCCTCTCCATGTTCGACTTCGGCTTTCCTTATTCACATGGCTTGGATTGTACTAGTTCTTTGGGATCCTTTATGAAGACCTTAGTTCCTCATCTATGGACTAAGTTGCGCAAGATTATGTTCTATTCCTACATACAGCTTCCAGATCTTTGAAGACTCATTCTTGTATATTGTGGTTTCGATCCACCTTTGTAATAAACATGGTGCTATATGATGTACTCAAATATTGTAAAGGAGCTAGTGTTCCAATAAATTGAACATAGAATCCTCATATGTAACTTTGTATATGACATTACTATGTATTTGTTTCAGGTACTCTCTCTGCTCCATTGAATTTCTGAGTTCTCCAAAGTTACATATTATAATGTATTTTGGCCATCATTTCCCTCTGACCTCACACATTAGGGGGCATCTGTTATCTGCCGAAATGGCACCTCTCCGTCCGAGTGCCGACATTCCTCATGTTGGTACACAAAAGGACATCTATGGATTGAGGTTTTCCCAGGGTACTATTGATGAGCTTCTTATAATACATTCCTCCCCCATCCAGATGGTCACTTTGCCATTTTTACCATGTTGAGATGTATTCGCGACTATTCTTCTATACAACTCGCGAGTCATTCGCGAGTCCCGGTTGATGCAAGTCGCGAATCTTTGTATTCGCGGGTTGCCCTTATGATAAGTTGCGAATCATTCCCGGGTTTCTCTACTACATACCCACGAATGTGTCTCTTAACATTTTAAACATAAAACATGCGCTAATTGGAGATTATTTAACTCATTTAACTTAATTTCCTTAACTTCTACAACTTCCCCAACCTTCGAGAACTGCCTTATTTCACCCATATAAATATAGGCCTTGGGGAGGGTGTTAGAGACAGACACTTGGAGAGCAAAGTTATGCTGGTGGAGTTTATACAGAAGTCTTTGGAGCAGTGAAACTCATAATCCTTTGGTTGCAGAGGAGTCCTTGTCTCAAGCGTTGGGTTGTAATCTGAACTTCTTCATTATTGATAATAAAGAGAATCCTTCTTCCATATGTGTTTCATGTATCTTGGTTTGATAAATGTTTATGTTTATGCATCTTATATGTGATTTATCTAACCTGTTTATATATATATGAGTCATCTTGTATCTGGAAGATTGTTTCTTGACGGGTGAAAGAGGAGCAACCTTGAAGACTTTGGAGGTGAAGCAGAGCGGAAGAGGACTAGCAAGGATTGACCTTCAGTAATCGAGTAAGTCTATCTAATCCTCCTATTTCCTTTACTGTACTTCAGAGTCAATTGTCTGCAAGTGATTGAGTATGTTGGTAACCCTAGACCTATGGTTATTAGGTGCATAATCCTGTACAACAAGCATCATCAAATTCTACCCTGAGTAATGATAACAATAATTCACAACCCAATAAACAGACTCAATCTGGCAAACATACTCAATCTGCAAGGATTGCTCATACTATTCAAAATGCTCCAAAGTTGGATTTACAATATGACATAATTGAAGATTTAAAGAAGACACGTACAAACATCAGTATGTATGATCTTCTTCAAATTTACCCAATGCCTAATAGTCCTATTATAAATCCTACCATGAGTTCAATAATTCCTAATGCTAAACAAAGTGTAGCTGCTAACAATTCTAATATTGATTTAACATCAACAGATAAAGGAAAGTCAATAGCTGATAAATCCTCGCTAATAGGAAAAAATTCAAAATCAACAACTCCTACATTCCTACTTACCTTTGATATTTTTAATAGGAATGTTCATAATTGCATGGTTGATTCTGGAGCCTCTTCGAATGTAATGCCTTTGTCTATATGCAAAAGGCTGAATGGAAAGTATGTTCCATCAAATTCACAAATAACTCAATTGGATCGGACAAATGTGAGGGTTGTAGGAGAGATGAAAGATGTTTTAGTCAGGATTTCTTGTAACCCTTCAGTTTTTCAAATTATAGACATTGTGGTTGCAGACATTCCTGATGCGTATGGGTTGTTTTTGAGTAGAGATTGGTCTCAACAATTGAATGGATTCTTCGCTACAGACTGGTCAACACTATGGTTACCTAAGAATGGAAAGTCAAATCAAATTAAGATAAACAGAGAAAGGTATATGAAACATACTGTGACAGAATTGCATGATCCTAGTGAACCGGTTTTATTTTCAGACTCCATTATGGGGAATTACATGTATGGACTAGGGTTTGGTAATTTTAAATCTAAAAATTCTATTTTTTTTCTGAAAATAAACAACAATCAGAAATTCTTAATGTCACAACTATTTCTCATGACTCCTCATTCAAGGAAATTAGAAATGATGTAGATAATCATAATATTGTAAATATTATCGAAAGTAAAGTAGTTGTTAATAGTTCTACTTGGACTTTTTATTTCGATGGGGCGAAGTCTAAAGAAGAAGTAGGAGCTAGTTGCCTGCTAATTGACCCTAAAGGAAATAAAACATCTATAGCTTGTTGGCTGGAATTTAATTCTACAAACAATACTATGGAATATGAAGCTTTAATACAGGGTTTGAAAAAAGCGTTTGATTTGGATATCAAAGTGTTAATTGCATGTGGTGATTTTGAAATCATCATCAGACAGGTCCATAATTCTATTTACTGCCTTTCTGAACATTTGCAGAATTATGAACGAGTGGTATGGAATCTCATTTCACATTTTGATGCATTTAATATAATATCAGTTCCAGAAGTTCAAAACCAAGAAGCAGATTTATTAGCGAATATAGCATCAAAATTAATCCCATCAGAAAATTTTACATCATATTTCTTTTCAGTTGAATTGATTTTTAGGCCTTCTATATCGGATAATATATTTAACTGGCGTGTGTTTGATAATGATGTGCAGGTGCTGAATTTCCTAACAAATGATGATACCTTTAAAGATTCATCCATTGATGAAGTTACACATGACGAAAATCTGTGGGATTTTTCGTAATAAATGATTTTTGTTCAGTTGAAAAATATTTTGAGAAGGTAAATCCAATTCCTAATTAAGTTTTGAGATTAGAAAAGTTCTTTGATCTTCAAGATAAATTTATATCTGTTCCTAATTGTAAAACCAATAGCTCTCAAATGAAATATGAAACCATAAATTTAGGAACGGAACTGAATCCTCAAACTGTAAATCTAGGAATAGATTACACTCCCGCAGAAAAAACAACATTCATAAAATTATTTAAAGAATTTAAGGATGTCCTTGCATGGACATATGACGATTTGAAAACCTTCAATCCAGAAGTCCTGCAACACATTATTCCTATAAAATGAGTGTCAAAACCTTTTCAACAGAAACTAAGGAAATATCATCCATCATTAGAATCAGCAATTAAGAAGGAACTAAATAAATTGTTAGCTACTAGGATTATTTTTCCTATTCGACATACTCAGTGGGTATCCAAATTAGTTTCGGTTAGGAAGAAAAACGGTGATATTAGATTATGTGTCGACTTTAGAAATCTTAATAAGTCTTCCGAAAAGGATAATTACCCAGTTCCTCCCATGGAACAAATTATTCAAAAAGTTTCTGGGTCTGAGATACTGTCACTTCTTGATGGTTTCTTAGGATATAACCAAATATTGGTTTCCCCAGATGATCAATTGAAAATAGCTTTTAGAACTCCATGGGGAACATACGCTTACAGAAAGATGCCCTTTGGGTTAATCAATGCTGGGGCAACTTTTCAAAGAGCAATGGATATTGCTTTTAGAGGCTTAATTAATCATTCAATAGTTATCTATTTAGATGACGTTACTGTATATTCTAAATGTCGACATGATCATATTAATCATCTTAGAAAGGTATTTGAACGATGTATAAAATTTGGAGTATCCTTAAATCCAAAGAAAACAATATTTGTTGTTTCAGAAGGTATTTTACTAGGTTGCGTGGTTTCAAAACACGGGATCATGATGGATCCTGAACGAACCCAAGCTATTTCAAAAATAACTTACCTTTCTAGCAAGAAATCAATGCAATCATTTCTCGGTAAAATAAAAAAATTTAGAAGATTCATCCCCAGTTTTTTTGAAATCATCCGTCCTTTACAAAAAATGATAAAGAAGGATGTTATTTTTAACTGGGAACAAACTGAAAAAGAATCATTTTAGAGAATTTTAGAAGCCATTTCAGAAGCTCCTAGTGTTTTGAGCCTAGATTTTAACAAAGATTTCATATTGTATACTTTCGCTTCTAACATATCATATGCAACAGTTTTAACTCAACTAAATCAACAAAATAATGAAGTGCCAATTTCTTTTATGAGCTCAAATTTTAAAGGTCTTGAACTTAATTACAATGAATTTGTGTTGATGGGCGTAGATGACTATGCATGCAACAGAGGATACAACCCAGACCGGGATCCTTAAGGCAGGTTCCAAGCTGTTTGGGATGGTTGTTCCCGACAGGTTTAAAGGCTCTGTTAGCCTGTAGGTTGAACTGCATAAAAATCTAATAGATAGATCTAACACTACTGGTTATTTATTAGTTACGTATCTATGTCTGTACAATTTAATAAATGTTATTTATTGCATTGTCAATGAACTAAGTTAAATCAGTTTATAAATATAGAAAATTAAATAGCTATTAACAGACTTGATTATATACAAAGATACATTATTTACATCTGTACATAATTAATAATGAAAAGGGTAACCAATACATAACATGAATATAGAAATTTGTTTCCAATAGATTTTTTAACAAGATAATCAACAGAAAATGAAAACAAACTATCCTAATCTACGTACTATCCTGATCAGGAGCAAAATGAATACTGAATATCATATCTGCTAACCGGACTATCAATAATATTGAAGATGTTCGAAATAAAATTTAGAAATCATCAAGATCATGCAATAGACATGTAACCATGTATATAACGATGTTAGTCATTAATTTATAATATGGCATTAATTAACAGATTTATACCAACATAAGTCAATAGCTAAAACATAATACATTTGCACAATTTCGTAAAAGAGATTATGACAAACATGCATAATATAGAAAACAGTAACAAGACTAAGGATAGCATACACATGAGTTAAGCATAAAACTGTAAAACATATATATAATTTATCACCAGTTTAAAGATTGTATCTGCTGACAGTAATCTATCTCCAGTTACAAAAGATCAAACCGCAGTCTTGTTATCCTTGTTCTCCAAACTATCGACCCCTTATCCCACCTGCTATCCCCCCTTAAATACATGTAATATTCAAAAAAAACAATCCTAAAAACTAGAGATAGCCAAGATCGAACCATCTAACCAATTTCCATTAAAAATGACAAGTAGGACATGTCATTTTTCCACATACGTAAAAATGCCAAGAAATGGTAAGATTCGATCCATAAAAATCGAGAATCTCAACAACGAAACAACACCTGGAAAGTTCGATAGTCGTTTTTGTTTTCGATCACGTGGGAGATCATCCAAAAATAGACAGTCATCAGAACAAGAACAACAACCATATCGCCTGCAATAAACCAGATAACAAATAATAATATCAATACACAAATAGAAATTGAAAAGCCAAATGCTATATAATAGACAGAAATAAAACAAATCAGTACCTGTACAGAGGTAACCTGATCGTCAATCCATCAAAACTTCAAAATATGAAACTGATAGCAAATAAACCCAAAGACATCACAAATTCACAGGCGCATTGAAAACTTGGATATTCACACCACTCGACTGACTCAGCGATTGCCCCCTAAACTGCATGAGTGCGACTTGAGCATTAAGCTCCCGAATCTTCTCTTCATTTTTATCATTCTTAGTCTGTAATTTCAGAACCCTTCAGATTAGTTTGTTCTTATGGTTTTTGAGACGTACGAGATGCTTGTCACTCAAATCCACTTTCTCTTTTAACTTCAGATTATCGGCCTCCATCGAGTCACGATTGGCTACAACTTCATTCATCCTTTCTTCCATCTTACGAATTTTGTCCAAAAGACAATTAATGAACAGAGGATGCATCATATCCCCGACTTCACGAAGAACAGGCGAGCTTGTTTCCATAGACTTCGCTTTAAATGGAGGATCAATAACATGCTCCTCTCGGGCGTCTTTTTCTCACACGGGAGTGTCTTTGCCAATCACGGGAGGACTCTCATCAACATGGTTCGAAACGAACTCATGATGAACAATATTATCATTAACAGGCAGAGAGATATTCGTCTCCTCATCATCTAAGACCACAATTTCAACCTGAACATTGTCTGTCACGGGGGTCTTAACAGCATTGCCTTTTGCCATGCTCCTGGTGAACCTACCTACCAACTTGGTTTTCGGTCTGCTTCGCTCACGATTGCACATTTTATTTGTATTGTTTTGTGGCGTAATCGGTGACAGAGATGCAGACCTCCTCACACGCTTAGAAACCAGAGGAGTATCAATGCTTCTCGGTGAGTTAGACACAGGATATTTGCAAGGTTCAGGACTCATACGGTTAGGGTTTGACAGGGGTTTGCGTGAAGAGGGGACTGACGCTGGACTAGGTCCTTTATGCTTGTTGCAATCTTTAGGGTTTTCAAACTGGCAATGGCAGAAAGAGGAAAAACCATTGGACTCGACGAACTCATCCCAAGACCGATTTGATTTCGACAACTCTTTGTCAATCAACATGCGGACTAAGCCATGGTGAAATAGACTATGACTAACATTCTTAGGACCCTTTTTAATGGCAGCAGACATCTTAAACAGACTTTGCAACAGATAGTAAGGTAAGTTCAGAGGAAAACCTATAAATGCAGACATGAGCCTGAGATGATAGACGTATGCTAAAGACAAGCGGCCTTCACAAGTCAGGTATCAGTGGATCAAATCGAGAACAGGACGCCACTCCTTTTTGAAGTACTTACGAGCTACTCCACTGCGAAATGATACTTCTTGAACAGGGTTCTTTAACAACTGGCACCACTTAGTAATGTCCATCTTCTTGTATTTAAACCATCTCTCGCCAGTCAGTGACAGGCCAGTAGCAACCGCCACTGATCTCTCGTCCACCCGAAAATGGAGATCACCCACTTCTACCTGAAAATCAACCAGAGAGAGAGCGAAAACCCTTGTGACTTCGGGGTTTGAATCAGAGAATTTACTTATGAATGACATCCACCCAATAGCCTGAACCTTTGCCGATAGCTGAGGGTTCGACTCCAACAATGTCATTTCGCAGGGCTCAACCCTTACTACTAGAGCCATTACTGTCCGCGTTAGAGAACGTAACCACACACAAAACAGATACCACAGCTCGGCACTAGACAGTAGATTAGAGAACGAGCATTCCAGGTAAATACTGAGCAAGAACAGATAGTGAAATTTCACCTTGTGATAAGCAGAATAAGCCATGCATAAACGCAGACTATACCCCTGCAAGTTCAGAATAAACGAAAGAATTATCGCTCAGAGAGGTAATCGATTAATGAGGAATGACGGTCGAAGACTCCAGATAACTCATGTTATCATTATTTAACTGGAATTAATGATATGAGATCCCTCGCTGTACACAGAACAAGTGTTCCATTAACAGGAAGCCACGACGGAGGACAAGTACCAAGATTTAAACGTGATGGACAGGGTTCAGTACCAGTGTCATGATAGCATATCGATTTCGCAACAGGTGGATCAGGATGGATGCTAAGACAATAATGATGATCTGACGATAAACCATAATACATATCCCCCTACCATAGAATCGACTTACACTTCGAAGGTGGCAGACCATACAAAATAATACAAACCATCACGTCGAGAGTAGACTTTGGAATACACACCACATAATAATGATCAGCATAAACATTTGTGGTAATATCAACCATGGTTTGTGAACTTAGGATATGGAGAATATGGTACGTAAAACATTTGGCTTTCGTACTCTAGGCTTTTACCAAGGTCACAACAAATCGACCATTGATAATCATTAATTAACTCACAAATAAAATCGATAATAATGTGCCAAACCATACCAAGATCAACTATTGCAATATCGTGAGCTTGTAAATAGTTATAATAACGAAATCAATCAATAAAATAGATCTGCAATGTTTTGGATAAGATGCAAGACTAGGCTGACGAAAACAAATATAAAAATCATTCATATTCATCCACCCAAAATGATCACTTCATAGTAGTGATTTCGCTAATCTAACATAGTTCACAAAGGTTGTTTTAAAAATATGGAATTTCACAGAATCAGTAGCTAAACGAAGGCCACCCTTTCAGTAGCTGGAAATTCATTAGATCTGTCCCTTTAAAATTTGAACATTTCATCAAAACAAAATGGGATTTTGTTTGATGAAATATGTTTTTAAAGGCTGTTGAGCAGGGGCACAATAGATGGAAACTTGCTGGGCGGAACAGTTATCTTTGTTCTATGACCTGAAATCATGCGAGCAAAGAAATTAAATCCTTAATATGAGCCATTGTACAGAAAACACTATTTTAACATCTCAAACAGATTCAAGTATTTCACAGTTCTAAAAATTACCAGAAAATTACAGTTTCAGTCATTTGTTTGATAATTATCAGATCTCTAACAAAAATCAGTCCTTAAAGAGTAAAACAACAAATGGATTAGCTTTAAGGAATGAAATATCAATACCATAAGCCTGGCCCTGATGCCAGCAGGCGTCCATAGCCTTGACAGGGTTGCTTTAAAACCCACAGAATGCCAGTATCCCATCTGCTAGTTATAAATATACAATTCTGGTCGGGGTGAACTGTTACCATTATCTTCTTTTAATTTTATTACTCATGAAGGCCATGGTTCAGGCTTGGTAATTAGATAGTAACCATGTCAATCACCAGTATGCACTGCAGTAAAATGAACCGGCTCGTGATGAGACCTTTCACCCCTCAGATTTTTCTGTCCAAGGGTCATTGCCCAGGCTTGGTGACCAGAGACGACAATGTTACTGGATGCAAACCTATGATCCTGAGAAGATCAGCTCGTTATGAGACCTTCTGTCCTTCAGATTGTTTTTTGCAAATGTTCCAGTCCATCCTTGTCCAGAACGTAATTATTGTTTAATCCCAAATGAGATTATCTTCGCAGATAGGGAGGCAAATCTAATCCTCTTTACAAGAAGGGATGGCGTAAAAGATTTAAATAGATAACTTTACCAAGTACTGTCCCAATCCCTTTGGGCAAATCTTTCTAGAGACTGATATAATTAATTAATATTAACATGGTTTAAGCCTTTCTGGTAAAATCTAGAACGATGAAAACACCATTCCCTGTTCAAGAAGTAAAGCAGAATGACAGTTTCCAGGATAGTAATGTCTTCGTGCACGATTTACAAATCAATTACAGAACTTAAAATGAGCCATCCGTTTGAGGTTTGATGAATTTATCAGGTTCACAACACACAAAGAAAACAACAAATAAATAAAAAAGAAAATGAAATGAAATCCATCAAGCAAGCACACCACACAGGTATATACAGGGTAATCCCTTGAGGGGGATCAACAAAAATATCTCTTAATCAGGTGACCATTTACTGGAAGGTTGTCAATTTCACCTTCCAATGTTTGCAACCCGAAAGTGCTAGGACCAAGTTTTTCTGTAATAATAAATGGTCCCAGCCACAGGCATTGGAACTTTGTATGTTTTCCTTTATCTTCATGTTCCTTGTCCCATTTCAGGACTAAGTCACCTACTTCCAAATCCCGACTAACTGACTTTCTGAGGTCAAACCAACGCTTCATGGTCTGCTGGTGTTTTTCAAACTTTTACCTAGCCAACTCCCTATCTTCCTCCAGTTTATGCAAGGTGTTAATTCAATGCTCCATGGCAGAACATGGTGTCTCCTACACTGACTGGGAAAGCTGTAAAGAGGGTAAGAACAAATGAGGAGGAAAAATAGCCTCCTTGCCATATACCAGGAAAAATGGAGAGTTTCCTATAGCAACTTTGGGAGTCACTCTGTCAGCCCACAAGGCATTCGGTAAGGCGTTATGCCAATTCCTGTGATGATTTACCACCGTACGTTTTAGAATCTTAATTAAATTTTTATTAGAAGATTCAGCTAACCCATTACCCTGGGGATAATAATTAGCTAAATACTTTAATTTTATTCCCTTTTCCAATGCATATTCAGTTAATTTAACAGAGGAGAGATAAGTTGCATTGTCAAAAATCAGAGATTCAGGAACACCGAATCTGGTGATAATAAAAGAATCAAGGAAAGATATCACCTGTTCCGAATTAACTACTCGCAAAGGGACGGCTTCAACGCATATGGTGAAGTAGTCTGTGGCTGTCAATATGTATTTATGTTGCTGTGAAGAAGCTGGTGTGACTGGGCCAACAATATCCAGACCCCATTGCTGAAATGGGACTTCGATAATAACCGACTGGAGGGGTAACGCTGCCTTCTTCAGTCTACCTCCTGCTCTTTGACACTCTTGGCACTTCCTGGCGAAAGCATATGCGTCTTTGAAAAAAGTGGGCCAGTAGTAGCCAGCTTTAAGTATCTTATGTGCAGTGGTTTCTCCGCTAAAGTGTCCTCCAGCTGGTCCTGCATGTAGTTGAGATAACACATTATCAGCCTCATTTCTTTCTAGACAACGAAGGAGAACTCCTTCGAAATTATTTCTAAACAAAATGTTATCAATAAGCTGATAAGGTGCATATTTCAATCTCAAATCCCTCTTATGACGTGGGTCTAAGTGTTCAGGGGCAGTCCCATGCAATAAGAAGAACTTAATATCATCATACCAAGAATCAGGAGGAGTGGAGATCGGAAAACCTTCCCTTTCAAATAAAGAAGGTTCGCTAAAGAAGTACAGATCTGGTTCAGAACTGTCCGCAGACCCAGCTGCTAACTTGCAAAGTCCTTATCCCCTGACAATCTTTAAAGGTTTTATTTCCAGGTCGTATTCCTGAAGTGCTGTGACCCAATGTGCTCGTTTTTCACCAAGATCCTTCTGTACCAAGAGATTTCTAACCACAGAATATGGTACAATGACTTTGGTGTGGGACTTCAGCAAGTAAGGCCTGAAATGTTTAACAGATTTGAAAATAGCGAAATCTTTTTTGTCTACTTTTGGGTAATTTAATTCTACGCCGTTCAAACCAGAACTCGTAAAAGCGATAGGAGCTTCATTATTTTCCTGGTTTTTCTGTGTTAGAACAGCAGCATAAGAAGAATCAGAAGCAAACGTATGCAAAATGAAAGGTTTGGAAAAATCTAGGCTAGTTAGAGTAGGAGCTTCAGCAATAGCTTTTAAGATGTCATGAAAAGATTGCTTCTCATCAGTAGACCATTTAAAATCAGCATCTTTTTTGATCTTTTTCTGAAGAGGCCTAACAATTTCTGTGAACCCAGGAATAAATCTAGAAACAAAATTTATCTTTCCAAGAAACGACTGCATAGACTTTTTTGAGTGAGGCATCAAAATCTGTGATATAGCATGGGTACGTTCTGGGTCAATATTGATTCCTTGTTTAGAAACAACAAAACCCAGCAACTTACCTTCTGTGACTGAAAAGATAGA
>LPNX010933360.1:317120-351745 GCA_001517045.1 Pseudotsuga menziesii
TATGGCATTAATTAACAGATTGATACCAGCATAAGTCAATAGTTAAAACATAATACATTTCCACAATTTCGTAAAAGAGATTATGACAAACATGCATAATATAGAAAATAGTAACAAGACTAAGGATAGCATACACATGAGTTAAGCATAAAACTGTAAAACATATATATAATTTATCACCAGTTTAAAGATTGTATCTGCTGACAGGATACTATCTCCAGTTACAAAAGATCAAATCGCAGTCTTTTTATCCTTGTTCTCCAAACTATCGACCCCTTATCCCACCTGCTATCCCCCCTTAAATACATGTAATATTCAAAACAAATAGTCCTAAAAACTAGAGATAGCCAAGATCGAACCATCTAACCAATTTCCATTAAAAATGACAAGTAGGACATGTCATTTTTCCACATACGTAAAAACGCCAAGAAATGGTAAGATTCGATCCATAAAAATCGAGAATCTCAACAACGAACCAACACCTGGAAAGTTCGATAGTCGTTTTTTTTTTCGATCACGTGGGAGATCATCCAAAAAGAGACAGTCATCAGAACAAGAATAGCAACCATATCGCCTGCAATAAACCAGATAACAAATAATAATATCAATACACAAATAGAAATCGAAAAGCCAAATGCTATATAATAGAAAGAAATAAAACAAATCAGTACCTGTACAGAGGTAACTTGATCGTCAATCCATCAAAACTTCAAAATGTGAAACTGATAGAAAATAAACCCAAAGACATCACAAATTCACAGGCGCATTGAAAACTTGGATATTCACACCACTCGACTGACTCGGCGATTGCCCCCTAAACTGCATGAGTGTGACTTGAGCATTAAGCTCCCGAAGCTTCTCTTCATTTTTATCATTCTCAGTCTGTAATTTCAGAACCCTTCGGATTAGTTTGTTCTTATGGTTTTTGAGACGTACGAGATGCTTGTCACTCAAATCCACTTTCTCTTTTAACTTCAGATTATCGGCCTCCATCGAGTCACGATTGGCTACAGCTTCATTCATCCTTTCTTCCATCTTACGAATTTTGTCCAAAAGACAATTAATGAATAGAGGATGCATCATATCCCCGACTTCACGAAGAACAGGCGAGCTTGTTTCCATAGACTTCTCTTTAAATGGAGGATCAATAACATGCTCCTCTCGGGCGTCTTTTTCACACACAGGAGTGTCTTTGCCAATCACGGGAGGACTCTCATCAACATGGTTCGAAACAAACTCAGGATGAACAATATTATCATTAACAGGCAGAGAGATATTCGTCTCCTCATCATCTAAGACCACAGTTTCAACCTGAACATTGTCTGTCATGGGGGTTTTAACAGCATTTCCTTTTGCCATGCTCCTGGTGAACCTACCTACCAACTTGGCTTTCGGTCCGCTTCGCTCAGGATTGCACATTTTATCTATATTGTTTTGTGGTGTAATCGGTGACAGAGATGCAGACCTCCTCACATGCTTAGAAACCAGAGGAGTATCAACGCTTCTCGGTGAGTTAGACACAGGATCTTTGTAAGGTTCAGGACTCATACGACCAGGGTTTGACAGGGGTTTGCATGAAGAGGGGACTGACGATGGACTAGGTCCTTTATGCTTGTTGCAATCTTTAGGGTTTTCAAACTGGCAATGGCAGAAAGAGGAAAAACCATTGGACTCGACGAACTCATCCCAAGACCGATTTGATTTCGACAACTCTTTGTCAATCAACATGCGGACTAAGCCATGGTGAAATAGACTATGACTAACATTATTAGGACCCTTTTTAATGGCAACAGACATCTTAAACATACTTTGCAACAGATAGTAAGGTAAGTTCAGAGGAAAACCTATAAATGCAGACATGAGCCTGAGATGATAGACGTATGCTGAAGACAAGCGGCCTTCACAAGTCAGGTATCGGTGGATCAAATCGAGAATAGGATGCCACTCCTTTTTGAAGTACTTACGAGCTACTCCACTGCGAAATGATACTTCTTGAACAGGGTTCTTTAACAACTGGTGCCACTCAGTAATGTCCATCTTCTTGTATTTAAACCATCTCTCACCGATCAGTGACAGGCCAGTAGCAACCGCCACTGATCTCTCGTCCACTCGAAAATGGAGATCACCTACTTCTGCTTGAAAATAAACTAGAGAGAGAGCGAAAACCATTGTGACTTCGGGGTTCGAATCAGAGAATTTACTTATGAACGTCATCCACCCAATAGCCTGAACCTTTTCCAATAGCTGAGGGTTCGAATCCAGCAATGTAATTCCGTAGGGCTCAACCCTTACTATGGCGCCATTACTGGCCGCGTTAGAGAACGTACCACACACAAAACAGATACCACAGCTTGGCACTAGACAACAGATTAGAGAACGAGCATTCCGGGTAAAGACTGAGCAAGAACAGGTAGTGAAATTTCACCTTGTGATAAGCAGAATAAGCCATGCATAAACGCAGACTATACCCCTGCAAGTTCAACATAAATGAAAGAATTATCGCTCAGAGAGGTAATCGATTAATGAGGAATGAAGGTCGAAGACTCCAGATAACTCATGTTATCATTATTTAACTGGCATTAATGATATGCGATCCCTCGCTGTACACAGAACAAGTGTTCCATTAATAGGCAGCCACGACGGAGGACAAGTACCAATATTTAAACATGATGGACAGGGTTCAGTACCAGTGTCATGATATCATATCAATTTCGCAACAGGTGGATCAGGATGGAGGCTATGACAATAATGCTGATCTGACGATAAACCATAATACATATCCCCCTACCATAGAATCGACTTACCCTTCGAAGGTGGCAGAACATACAAAATAATACAAACCATCACGTCGAGAGTAGACTTTGGAATACACACCACATAATAATGATCAGCATAAACATTTGTGGTAATATCAACCATGGTTTGTGAACTTAGGATATGGCGAATATGGTACGTAAAACATTTGGCTTTCGTACTCTAGGCTTTTACCAAGGTCACAACAAATCGACCATTGATAATCATTAATTAACTCACAAATAAAATCGATAATAATGTGCCAAACCATACCAAGATCAACTATTGCAATATCGTGAGCTTGTAAATAGTTATAATAACGAAATCAATCAATAAAATAGATCTGCAATGTTTTGGATAAGATGCAAGACTAGGTTGACGAAAACAGATATAAAAATCATTCATATTCATCCACCCAAAATGATCACTTCATAGTAGTGATTTCACTAATCTAACATAGTTCACAAAGGTTGTTTTAAAAATATGGAATTACACAGAATCAGTAGCTCAACGAAGGCCACCCTTTCAGTAGCTAGAAATTCATTAGATCTATCCCTTTAAAATTTGAACATTTCATCAAAACAAAATGGGATTTTGTTTGATGAAATATGTTTTTAAAGGCTGTTGAGCAGGGGAACAACAAGTTGATAAGCAAGCTTTTACTGTTTTCAAAGCTGTCAAACACTTTCGGCCATATTTATTGAATTCTAGAACGAAAGTGATAGTTCATTTTCCTTTTGTCAGAAATTTGCTAGTGCAAAAAGATTTAGGTGAAAAAAGGGCACCATAGATGACAGCTCTTAAAGAGTATGACTTTGAGATTAAAACTTCAACGGTAGTCAAAGGTAAAGGATTATGTAAACTTGCCACTGAAGCAGCTCATCTACCTAATAACAATTCTGAAGCTATCATTGATGAAGTTTTACTTACGAGGGAAAGTTATTTCTATCCTCCACCACAGGATTCTTGGTATACAAATATAAGAACACTTTTGGAAAAAGGAACTACTCCTGATTACCTGGAACCAAGGAAAAGGAGAGCACTTAGACTGGAATCTACTCCTTATTTATGAATTGATAACATCCTTTTTAGGAGAAATTCAGACGATGTTTTACTTCAATTCCTAGACAAAGATGAAACATAAGTAATTTTGAAAGAATTACATTTTGGACCAGTAGGTGGTCATTTTGGTGGAGAAACTACGGCACATAAGATTCTTAGGGCTGGTTATTATTTTCCCACTTTATTTCAAGATTCTTATGCCTTTGTCAGGAAATGCCAGCAATGTCAATTTGCTGTAGGAAGAGTTAAGAAGCCTGCTTTTCCTTTACAACCTGTTTCAGTAGACTCAGACCTTTTCAGCAATGGGGTATTGATATAGTAGGACCAATAAACCCTCCCTCTTTTATGCAAAACAAGTATATAATAATTGCAAATGATTATTTTACTCATTGGGCAGAGGCTGCACCTTTGAGGGTTGTAAACACCAATCAAGTTATATTACTTTTAGAATCTTTTATCATAATGAGATTTGTTGTTGCAGATTCCATTTTCTTTGATAATGCTTCATATTTTTCATCAGTTGAGTTAACTCAATTTTCCTTAGAGAAGGGAATAAGGGTTAGGTATTTAGCTAATTATCATCCTCACAGAAATCGTTTAGCTGAATCAACAACCAATTTTTTTTTGAAAATTCTCAAAAGAACTATTTCAGCTCACCATCATGATTGGCATATAGAATTGTTTAATGCCCTTTGGGTAGACAGGGTAACTCCTAAAGCTGTAATAGCTAACTTACCTTTCTTCTTGGTTTATGGAACTGAGGCTATTTTACAACCAAATTTATTTTTACCTTCATTACAGTTAGCCTAGTCTGTTCAAGATGAAGATTGTCCAGCAATGGAGAAAAGTATTAACACTTTATTAAAACTTGAGGAAGAAATATACAGGTCCAAGCAACATTTTACAAAACATCAACAAATTGTGAAGTCCTGGTTTGTTCAATCCGCAAGTTCTAATCGAGAATTTCAGGTGGGGGACTTAGTTTTAAAATGGGACAAAGTTCATGAGGAGAGAGGAGATCATACTAATTTTCAAAAACTTTGGTTAGGTCTCTTTATTATTGCTAAAAAGATAGGTCCGAGTACCTTTCATTTGCAAACTCTAGAAGATCAATTCGAAACATTCCCAGTGAATGGACTGATCTTAAAAGAACATTTCTGCTGATTTTTTAGACCCTAAAATTGTATATAATTATGTATATGAGCTTTTTTTTTGTTTGTAAATAATTTTATTTAAAATTTTTCATGTATATATTTTTACCATAAAATTGTAAATATTTTTACAATCCTTTATCAAATAAGGATTATGATAAATTCATGATACTTATGTACATTTCAAACACCATTCTACTCTTGAAACTAATTTTTTATTTTCTTAATCAATTATTAATATATTGATCATTTGTATTAAGGATTATCGAAACTCTGTATATGTGTTTTAAAATAACTAGTCACTAATGTACATATGTGAACTAAGAGGACAAGGGTAAATAAATAAGTCATGTGGTTTAAAACTAGTTTGTTCATTAGTTTAAAATTATGGTATTAGACTAAATCTTTTAAAAATTGGTTCAGAATGATCAAATTTTCTTAATTCTATTAAGAACCTATCATTATTTGTAAATATTTGTAAGTGATATTCAGATTATTCCTCACTCTTCTATTTTCTTCTAATAGTTGGGATAGCTGATTAATGTCTTTTTCGAAACCTGTACTTTGAAAAATCTTTATGGATCTCTACCATCAGGCATTTATTTTATAGCTATTTACAATTTGAATTTTTTTTAGAATCCGTTCCATTCAATAAAATGCTAAAATGAGAGATGGAAGGTATTAGTAATAAGCTGATCCGATCAGGACCATAAATATCATTGGCATGAGTTTATTAGGAAACTGATGATGGGTCTTGGTCATAAGGTCAAGAGATAGGGGGTCTCATCATGATCCAGCTGATTCTTTTTCTAATGATATTAGTGACTGACATTACCATTTGGTCACCATGCTAGGTAATGATCTCTTATTTTATAAAATGTAAAATTTCAAATTGAATAAAGTGAAACATAATTTTGATTGAAGAATAGGAAGTCTCATTACGAGCCATCCTAATCATGATCATTAGTGTTGTCTAGTATAACTTCATTTTTTATCATCAGGGTGAAGGCTCTTGGTTAAAAGATCAAGAGACAAGAGGTCTCATCACGAGCTGACTTGATTATTCTAGGTAGTTCTCGTGAATGATACTATCACATCGGGTTATCATACCTAGATAGTAGTCTTCAGTTAGAGTAATTGTTTCAATTTTAATATAAATAATAATAGAGAAAAAAGGAAAGGAAAATTATTATATTCATGGAACAGATTCTAGAAATTTTTCAGAGAAGTAGATTCCTATACCTTATACTGATGGTGCAGATTATCTTTACTATAAAGTACTTTTTTAATTATTAGGATATTACTAAGTTTATGTTTAACAAGATTTTTATTTAAAGAGATGGGTTATTTCTGAATTATACTTGCGAATATAAATCAGAATAATGTTTTTTACTTAGACAGAGAATTTTTTATTGTTTTTTAATAGGTTTTAAGATTTTGTTTATACTATCATTTGAAAATTGTATGAGAAGAGATAACTGGTTCGCCCAGGTCATCGTCATTTGTTGGCAAGCAAAAACCCTCTCATTTTTTCTATTATGCTGAAAAAATGATCAGTTCTCTTCTATGATTTATTTTAAAAAGATTATATAAGAGTGCCTTCAGAATCTTCGATTCTGAAGGTACTCTGAGTGTCAGAAGAGTTAAGAGTCATATTAGAAATTTATGAAATACTTTCATAAATTTGATAAATTAGTAGCTATTGATCTTGTAAATTTTATATATAATCAATTTTTGTCATTATTAATTCATTTGATTATATATTGATTCATGATATTTAAGGTATAGTATGCTAATTATTTCTTTGGATTAAAATGAAAACACATTTTGAACATGTTACAAATTTGGTTTTGACAAGGTATTTATTATCATAAGTTTTTGTAATTTTTATGATTAGGGTTTATTTATTAATTGAAATATTTTATGTTAACCCTAAATTTATATTTTACATATAACTTGATCTTTTAATATCATGTCATTTTTTTTGTGGAAAGTGTACATCTGTCTCACGAAATAGCTAGAGTTCATTTGTATATATATCATTTTGAAATTTTCATTGTAATATAATCATAATAATCGAATTTTGATTTAGGGTTAGTTTTTTATAAGCTTTTCATTTGATCATATTTTGTATTTGGTCATAGGTAATTGGGATTTCATGAATTCATTCAAAACTATATTTTGTTATCCTTGAGTCAATTACATGTATTAATATGGTTTTGAATGGTTTAATTATTATCTAGTGTTGAGCTTGCTACTTGTAATTACAAAACCCTAGGAGACATTATGGATTGTAATGACAACTTCACATCATCTGGTTTATGATCACGATTTCATCCACGTGTAATCCTTTTTTATTATCAATTGATAGTCGTGTTTATGGTACAGGATATGAATGGTTGATTTGATAACATCTGTTCATAGGTATTTTAATGATAATGATATTTTCAAATCGCCTACATAAAGATTGATATCATATTAACATTCAGTTTTGGCTTTAATTTTGTGACACCAATCAATACAACTGACATTTGTTGCTTTAAATAATGGAATAGTGTCATTGAAATACAATTTCATAATGACTAATAACCATTACCATTTATGGCGCCTGCACGAAGCTATCATTCCAGTCTGCGTATTATCAATGCTTCAATTTTTTGTATCATATGGTTATCAAACCCTGAATTGAATGATTTTGAATGTCGAAGTTCAGTTAGAATTGGAAGTGTTAACATAATACTTTCTGAGAGTTCAATTAGTCATGACTAGTTTACCCATTACTCATAGCACAAAATGCTGGCATTTGTTCTCATTATTTCAAAATTTGGTTACCATGGCCAAATTTGGGGTTCTCGTTCTTGTTATGTATGAATCAATTAGGGATTTGACGGTTCACATAATGCATTTCACTTGGATCCCTGTTCCTTCAATATTCACAACTACATTCATTTCAAACCGAGACCAGAGTTGTAGTGATGAGAAAATGGCTCCTCTCAGCGGATTCGAGATTTCAGGGCCTGAGCTGGTGGAAGCTGGTGAGAAAGTTGCTGCATTATTTGAAAAAATAGGATGGGTTTCTTTCTTTAGACATTTCAGTGGTCATAATACTGAAGTCACTAGACAATTCGCTCTAAGCTTGAAGGAGAATGTGGCTTAGATTGGGGGGTTTAAATTTATAATTGATGAAGATAAAATTGCAGAAGCAACAAAGCTTCCTCAGACCGGAGAACGTTGGTTTCAAGAAGGAAAGGTTGATAAGAAAAGGTGCAGGTCATTACTTTTACCCTTACCCGCTAATGCAAAGCTAAAGGTTGGGGTTTCAGTTAAATTCTTTAAACCGAAATCGCGAGCGTATTATGAAATTTTAGTTAGTTATGTTTCTTATCACAACCGTTTCTCTCATCTCCATTATTATCATTTGTTTTATTATTAGCTTTGAAGGGTTGTAAACTTAATCTACCTTTCTACCTGCTTCAAATCTTGATGAAAATGGCACACTCGGTGCAAAATACTATAGGAAATCCTGATAGGAGCTTGTTCCACCATGGTTTTATTAAAATTTTAATTCAGCATCAGTTATCCCTTATTGGTAGATCCTGGGAAGAATTATTGGCTGAAAACAAGTCAGGATTGACACAGTATTGGCCTAATCCTCCTCTTAAAACTCACAAAAAGTGTAAAGCTCCATTAAAATATGAAGTGGATGATGTTCATAAAGCTGAGCCAAGGGATAGTAGGTTATAGGAAGCAAGTTCGTCTTTAGATACTCATATTAGTAATGATGTTACAAATAAGGTTGATCCATTAGATGCTGGAACTAATATGGTCCCATCTCCATCTGTCAAACATTTTAGCGCATCTACAAAGGTGGATAGTGAATTGATAAATGATCTAAATTTTGATTCTGTTACTCATGAATTCCTCTCTGATTTGTGCACTCCTAAAAAACCTTGTGATGAGTCTACAAGAAAACTTGAACAGTTAGCACAAGTTTGTTGTGATAGAAGAGATTTTAAGTCGAAGGGTTCTGTGTTGGTTAGTACACGAAGATTCACTCGAAGTGTCACATACCCCAATTTTGTAAAATAATGTTAATTGTTTAATTTGATTTCCTAAGACATTATGTTAAATTTAATGCTAAGTAGGAATTGATGACTCAGCAGAGTCAAAAGAAGTGGAATGTAATTATGAATATTTTATTAGTAATAAATAAAAAGTGGAGACAACAGCATGGGAGAGCTGTTAATAAGAGTGTTACTGGTCAAACTGGTGGAAGGAACTAGGTGGAGGGCAAAAGATAAGTGGCAGCATCCTCAAACACTTCCTATATTGCAGGTGGAAACTTCCCTACATTTGGGGTCATGATCCCCTAAGAAAGTGGGATCAGAGCAGGTGGCTCAATAATAACCCAAAAAGACCTAGGCAATATTTTAAAAGTACCCAATGAATAGAGCTGAGGCTGCTCAGATATTTTCCAGAGAAGAATCATTCAGGAGGAATTCTATTCAGGGAATTCATTGGGGAAAAGGGAAAACAATAAGGAAGGTGTTTTGAGAGAAAATCTGCAGTAACTTGGTCTGATACAGCTTGCAAGCTGAGAGAACTTACTGATAAGCTCAGGATTGGTACTGAGTCTGAAGACTGGTACTTGATTATTGCTGCACCTAGTTCTAGCTAGGGAGACCAGAGCAAGATCGGGGGTCCTGAGGAGTCGTTGTTTGAGCGCTCTCTAGGAGTTGGTAGGGAGGAATGGCCTCCCATTGCTGTTGTCGTCCAAGCTCAAGAACATGTTCTGCCATCTAACGGTCTTTGTTTTAATAACTGTGTATGATTGAATGTTATGTTTGTAGCTTATGATGTAAAGATTTAGATGGTTTAGTAATGAAGTTGTTTTTAGTTTGTTTAGTAATAGAATATTTTTATGAAAAACAAAAATCCCTCCCGTGTTTTTCCTCATCTGGAGTGACCAGATCGTACTCTAGCACAGGGGTGAAATTATAAGCAAAGATAGTATGATGAAAATACAGAATAGAATGTTAATGGAATTATAGAGTATTTTCTTTGTGTTGTTGTTTTAGAAGAAATATCTTTTGTATTAGGAGTAGTATTAACCTATACTGAAACTGTCAGTCTGGTAGAACAGAGAAAGAAGCTATATTATTTACTGACAGTAGTATGAATGAGTAGATAAAACAGTTTGTTTTCATACAGTAGTTACTTCCAGTAATTTTATTTCTTATTTGAATTCAAGAGAAGAGTATAATAGTTAAAACTAGAGTAGGGTTAAGCTAAATGTAATTGCTCTACAACTTTACAGTTTACTTCTTTCCAGTTTTAACTACTGTATGTATAAAAATCAAATTGCAAGAAAGAATAGATAGAATCTCGATTTACTTCTACAGGTACTTTAGTTAGCAGCAGAATTTACTTATGGAAAGTAATATATGTTATTCATTCTTTTCTGTTCTAACTAGCTAAGCATTAACAAAAATATACAACTGCCAACCTATACTTTTTAAGATATTAACAGTATAGAACATAGTTAGTTCTTTTACATTTATTTTATAAATATTAACCTTATAACATAAACAGATAATATAGGATACATAGGGTACCTATATAAATTATTCCTATATAATTTATTCAGTGCAATAAGAATAAGAATACAATAGTAGAATACTACTTTATTCTAGGATTATAAGTAAACAAAGAACAAGCTAATAAATATATATATAATTATCAGAATAGTATTATTAAGTAAACAAGTAATGTTATTATTATTTTATAGTAACAGTAAACAAAATATAAGTTTGGTATTCAAACGCTGTATCGAATCGATACAGAAGTGTTCCAGTAAAAACATCAGTTATTATATACCGAAGGGTAACAAATAGGTAATAACATTACAATTCTTTAAATAAAGTAAATTAATATAAAAGTAATGTACAGGAAACCCTAGTATTAATTTATAAAAATATTATGGGGTAAAAGTCAAGTATATTAACGCACTACCATTAATCAACAGAGTGACAGAATGCTCGACTTATCGAGCTTAACCAAATATTATACAACATAACTAATAACCTCACAATTTACAGAAGTATTTTATAAATCAACGATAACTATAAAGATACTGTAAATGTTTTCTTATACTGCTGAAGCTTAAATGTTATAATTATAACACAAGTAAAATAAAAAATTTCAGTGTTGTACTGTAAACAATAGATAAATAAAAAAGATTGTATAGACAACTTATATAATGGAGTTAGGGTGAAAACCCTGTAATACCAAAATGACAACAGAAGTATGAAATCGAGGGTTTTAAGCCCTTTTCCAAATTTATATCTCGGCCTTATCAAATACACAGCAAAGATAAACAAAGAGTCTGAAGACTTTCCAAAGCCCTGGGCTTCTTCAAGTAATCAAAAGTACGGCATCACAGCCTTCTGTTTCATTTTACTTCTTACACAGTAATTTAAGCAAAAACTAACATATACAGTCACGGCCGTAGCTAGAGCACCTCGATTAACACAAGGGTCTCATCTTTCTTTAAAAACAACAAACTAAGTAATAGGTAAACCGAAACCCAAGGTTTGTAGCCCACAACGATGCACCCATAGTTGTCCCAAAGGGACCAAATAAGAAGGAATGGCCATGGTAAAACCAGGCTTACCGGTGAACCAGTATTGTTGTCGCAGCCTCGCACACACTAAGAAGAGAGGAGGGCCGAGACCTGTAATCAACAAAGAAAACATTAATGTTAAAAATTGTATGCTGGATAAACATTTATATTTTTAAAACAAGATAGAAAAATGGAGGAAGGACTTACAGTTTTCTTACCTATTTTTTTTTGAGACATGACCACCATCGACAATAAAACAACCACCAGCACGAGGAGGAAATCCTTCTGCAGGAAGGGAGAAGAGGATTAACAATACAGCAAACATCCAATCACAACCCAGAAGAATAAGACCTCGGCTCTCACTGAGGGAGGAGTTTGTTTTACAGTCGAAGGTTCTAGATAAGGGAGCTGCGATGAAGAAACCCTGGGGAAATATCACTAACCTAAACAAAGCACCAACAATTTCACATCAGCATCTATCTTTAGGTATTCGGGCGAGCATTCGAGGAGGAACAACAACAGGAAGGCTATCAACAGCAAGAGGCAAACGACAGTTTAGTCGAGAACATCACAACAGAGTGATAGGAGCTCGAAGGCGATGGAGGGAATGGCGAGCTAGGGTTTGACTGCTGCCCATTTAACTACGCAATGCATGGTTATGATAATGCCACATTACCCAACAGATAATTTACATGCCGTGGGTGGAATCATATAGTTCGGTGAACGTTCCACCAAAGAAATGATTCCCAATCATTTGATACATCAAAGGTTACACTTTAGCCTTGTTGCAAAGTCAGCCCATCATTTTACGCTGCATGAAAGAACATAAAATATTATTACTATAAACACTTAAACTTTGCAATCATAAAGGTCGCGGGGACAATTTACGACCAATGCTTTGTAAAATATGGTATTCATATAACTTTAACAAGATTAAACCTATGATCATTATGGCATGGTTATAATTATAACCTTTCTTTCTATGCTAGGTAAATAATACTTACCCTAGTTTATAAATGTATCTAAAGGAGGTTTATAGAGTAAAAACTATGGCAATTATCCTATTGTTCATAATAACCTCAATGGCCTTATCTGTATTTATTAAAATAGTAAAGTTTGGTAAAAAGATATAAAAGAGAGTAGTAACTTCTATGTGGTGAAATCTTTTGCTTAAGGTAAATGTCCTTTAACCATAAAGTTATGACACGGCAAGGTTAAGCCACAAATCTCTGATAAAAAAGATTCACCATAATAAAATAGTTAGGCCATAAAACTATTATGTCATGCATTCTTTTAAGAATTATAGTCCCTTAAGGACATGCCCCTTTTATATATATAAAAGGGATAGGATAAAACCTGTTTTAGTAAGATATCTATCTTACTAAAGATAAGCTCCAGTTATGCTTGAAAACAGTTGATATGTGAATAAAAATCTATGCATCAATATTAATATAGCTTTCTCAAGAAGCAGCTTGAAATAAAGATGTAAACTCATTTAAACTTCAATGTTTGAAAATGGAAACAGTAATACATAAACCCCTTATCAATTTACATTACTATGTAAACATAATTGTACACAATTGAAATTATACCATAGATTTTATAACTTTGCTACTCTTACTCTGTTTGTAAAGAAATTAGTAAGGCATTTTTACACTTGACGACTATGATAGATATTGAATAGTTTAGTAATCATTAAGAACCATAAATTTACTTCTACTAGAAAGAAGGACAGTTAATGAATTTACCTCAATAAGCATTGGAAATTGTTTAGCATTTATTTTCTTACTGAGCTTTTATTTTGCGACGAACTTGTATTTAAATACTTTAGAATTTCGACAAGCAGCACCCAAACTTCTTACTTGTAGTCTGTAAGAACAGGAAAACTTTCTGCATTAGCTCGAAAGCTAAGTAAGCCCAGTTTTGCATGACCGTCCCACCTTGTGGTCGCAAAGAGAAAACAAGTCAGTAAACTGAAAAGAACTGTTCTATCTTTAAACATAACCAATAGATAATTCAGATAATAAATTGGTAACATATAACTAATTTAATAATTAGTTTACTGAAATTATGAAAATTATATGCATTTAAAAATTTTAAATTTTTCGGAAAATTTGGGGTTTTGACACGAAGCATGACTATAGCCTCCATTCCTATAACCATTCAGCAGAATGCTCAGCCAATTGTTGTTCAAATTGAAGATGATGTTTCATCTTTGATTCCTGAGACAACGCATATGAATGAACCTATTCCCATAGTGGAGAATCTTGAAAAATCGTGGCCAAAAACATTACTGATCCAAGTAAGTTTGAAATAGCACCATCATTTATGGATGCTTGTGGGTCTAGCCGTGAACCATCGTTTATGAGCATCCCCTCACCGGTTCAGGATGTGAATAATCTTAATTCTTCTCAGTCTGATGATTCATTTCATGATCAGGATGAAGAAACCCTTCAACATGTACTTGACCGAGTATATGAAACCAAAATCACAAAATTAAAAAAGGAATTAAAAGAATGTCAAGCAAATGCAGCCTTAAAAGATGAAGAAAATAAAACGTTCAGGGAAGATTTACTAGACCGGGTTAATAGATGGGAAGATATGAACCTGAAGAATAATTGATACAAGGAAGCCAATAAATAATGATAAATACTAACCAGCACTTGCTTGAGCAAGTAAGTCGACAGAAGCTGATGATCATAAAGCTCAAAGCTAAACTTTCTGAAGCAAGAAGAGTAATCGGTTTACAAAATATAACTTGATATCTTTTCTCTTTTAGTGATGTTGGTTTATTTCCCTTTTTGACAGGTAATAAATGTTTTAAATGAGCACACCCACAAAATCGTAGATTTTGTAGGCATGCTTATAATTTGTTTTGTTTTATTTCATTTTCTGTTAACATGATTTTAATAAGAATTTTATTTTGTATGTTGCATGTGTACATGGTATTGATAAGCTATAAAGAATATAGGTTGTTTTTGCTCACCGTTGGCATTCATTGGTGCTTCTGGAAGGATTGTATGCTCAAGATGGCCACGTTATAATTTAGTTCATGTAAGCAAGAGATAATATAGGCTAGTCATTTAATTGACAGTTTTATTTCCTGGGATAGATCTACCTACTAGCTGCCCTCTTGGAAAAGATTCTATGCTATTGAATAGGGATAGGATTTCTGTTGTCTTTATGATAGTAATTATTAGAAACCGAAGTGATATTTTTAGCATGTTTTTTACAGAGAAACAGGAATTATTTATGAGTCTCATTATATAATCTAGTAAGCTCAAGGTAGACAAGGGGGATGGAGTATCAGAGAAACAAAGTTATTTGAAATATAATCTTAGTTTTAGTTTTAATCTCTTTTGTTGGAGTTTTTCCTTCGGAGAAGGATTGTGACTTAAGTTCTCAAACTGGTATCACTGTTTGTTGCTATTTTTGAAAACTTTATATATATATTTCAATATATCACTTTCTCATTATGTTTTTGGGAAATTATACTGTGTTATGATTGTATTCATTATCTGAGATAATACCCTATTAACACAATATTTCTGTTTAAATGAGCATATTACTATATTTGATTTATCAATATTTTTATTGAAATTTGGAATTCTAGTAATATAAATATTTTATGTTTATTTTGGTTTCATTTGTATTTTTACAATGTTTTCATAATAAATATCATCTTTTATTCAAATATTTGGTATTGATTATTAATTATTAATTAATAGAACATTATAGAGAAATCTAAAGTAGATGTCTATTTTAATTTTCTGTTGATGTGAATATATAGTAGAGTGATTTGATGTTAATGATTTAAATATTTTCATTTAAATCATAATTATTTATCTCTCTGTTTATTTGAAACATTAATTAATAATTAATCTAGTAGTCAAGTTGCTCTCAGCTAAGATAGTATAACTACTTAATTTTAGTCTTAGTGTAGTTTATTTTAAACTTTAGTTTATATTTAATAGTTGTTAAATAGGATTAGATTAATTCTGTAAAACTTATGATAGTCTTTTAATTAGAATATTTGAAGCAAAATCCTCAAAAAATTAAAAGACTTTCATTAAGAAAGCATTTTAGGATAAATTAGGTCTTAGAAAACTAATTCTAAGGTTTATTTAGTTAGTAATAAGATTAAGATAAATTTTTACTGAATTTTAGATTCTCCTTAAGAGGAAAATTCAGTTGGTAGCAGGACCATAACCTACGATATTTTTCCATTTCAAACACACCTAGAGCTGTTCTAAGCGACTTGTGTGGGCTTAATCTTCTTAGTTGGCCTATGTAAGAAAATCTGGCCAAAAAATGGCGCTAGAAGAAGGGCCTAATAATGATTAATGGTAGGTAGAACTAATGATAAAACTTCAACCAGTCAACAACCTCCGTTACAATTTGAAGTTAGAAGATCACCATTCATAGAAACTGTTAGGAGCATCCTTGAGCATGACCATATCACATCCCCATTTACTCCTAAACAGAGTACTCAAACTTTAGAAGAATCACGTCATACTCTTACCAGAGCATATGCTAATCAACTTGGTGTAACCCCAATAGATTATGGTCTACCTAGACAACAAAGACATAATCCTCAATTGAATATAGTTACTCAAGATTCAGTAGAAGTTGATAACATTCCAAGTTATCAAGTTAGAAGTCATCATAGAGAAATTACTCAAACAAATACTACTAGAAGATTGTCTTCTGTAGGTGGTTTTGATCAACCACCTTCTCCTCCAGAATCACCACTTGATAGTACAAGGTCATCTAATTCAGGGAGTTCTTTAGAATCTGAAGGAAGTCCTATGGCTGGAAACATACATGTAGGAGGAGGAGGTAATCCTCCACCTAATCCTCCACCTAAACCACAACTTCCTTGGTTGAGAACAAATGCTGTAGCTATGCCTGGTGTACAACATCCTCTGCCCAAACATTCAGATAAATTTATTTCGAAGTTTAATCCATATAATAAAGAGTCTGCAGAGGTGCATGTAGATAAATTCATGTTAGCTATTCAAACCATGAATGTTCAGCATGAAGATGTGGTTTGTCGGTTGTTCCCTTTAACTTTTGAGGGAAAATCATCTACTTGGTACTTTTCGTTAGTCCAAGGATCAATCACAAATTGGGCTGAATTTAATAAATCTTTCTTAGATAAATTTGGGGAGGATAAAACACCTGCTCTTTTATCCCTTGAGTTATCTTGGATTAAAATGGAATCTAAAGAAAGAATTGAAGATTTTAATCAGAGGTTTCTTACATTAAAAAATAAAATTCTTGTTGCTTCTCAACTACCCGAGGATACAATCATAGAGAACTATACTTCAACTTTACCAAAATATCCTGGGATGTTTGTTAAGAGAGCTGGTAAAATAAGTCTGGAGAAATTTTTTGAGGAAGCCATTAAAGTTGAGAAGGATTCTATGTCCTATGAACTAGATAGAAGTGGGAAAACTGATACTTTCCCTCGTATGAAGATCAAAAGACCTAATTTAGAAAAGGATGAGGCATTTTATGCAGAACAAATACAGAATGCTATTCAGGCATTAACTAATGAAGTTGTAGGATTAAAAAAAATTAATTTTGAAGCTTCCTGCTCTAGAGGGTATTTTAGAAATCAGTTTAAACAGAATCCTAATACTAATAATAAAACAAGTACACCACCTGATATAGCAGTAAATGAATAAATTTTTAATACTATTCGAGCTGTCTTATCCTTATCCGAAACTACCTCTCAAGAAACTGCTGAAAATGAAGAAGAAGAGGAATCTGAAAATGAAGAAGAATTGGAAGAACCTCAACAAGTTAATGGTCATTTCTGGGACAATCTTGTAAAAGATTATGAAGGTAAAATTCCTCCTTCAGGAAAACATGCCTATAATACTCGTAGTAGAACATTTGCAAATACTTTTGGAGCTTCATCAAGTTCTACCCCGAGTAATGATAACAATGATTCACAACCCAATAAATAGACTTAATTTGGCAAACAGACTCAATCTGCAAGGATTGCTCAGACTATTCAAAATGCTCCAAATTTGGATTTACAATATGACATAATTGAAGATTTAAACAAGACACGTGAAAACATCAGTATGTATGATTTTCTTCAAATTTACCCAATGCCTAATAGTCCTATTATAAATATTGCCATGAGTTCAATAATTCCTAATGCTAAACAAAGTGTAGATGCTAACAATTCTAATAGTGATTTAACATCAAATGATAAAGAAAAGTCAACAGCTAATAAAGTCTCGCTCATAGGAAAAAATTCAAAATCAACAACTCCTCCATTCCTACTTACCTTTGAGATTTTTAATAGTAATGTTCATAATTACATGGTTGATTCCGGAGCCTCTTCCAATATAATTCCTTTGTTTGTATGCAAAAGGATGAATGGAAAGTGTGTTCCATCAAATTCACAAATAACTCAATTGGATCGGACAAATGTGAGGGTTGTAAGAGAGATGAAAGATGTTTTAGTCAGGATTGCTTGTAACCCTTCAATTTTTCAAATTATAGACATTGTGGTTGTAGACATTCCTAATGCATATGGGTTGTTTTTGAGTAGAGATTGGTCTCAACAATTGAATGGATTCTTTGCTACAGACTAGTCAACATTATGGTTACCTAAGAATGGAAAGTCAAATCAAATTAAGATAAACAGAGAAAGGTATATGAAACATACTGTGACAGAATTACATGATCCTAGTGAACCAGTTTTATTTTCAGACTCCATTATGGGGAATTACATGTATGAACTAGGGTTTGGTAATTTTAAATCTGAAAATTCTATTTTTTTCTGAAAATAAAAAGCAATAAGAAATTCTTAATGTGACAACTATTTCTCATGACTCTTCATTCAAGGAAATTATAAATGATTTAAATAATCATAGTATTGTAAATATTATCGAAAGTAAAGTAGTTGTTAATAGTTCTACTTGGACTTTATATTTTGATGGGGCGAAGTCTAAAGAAGGAGCAGGAGCTGGTTGCCTGCTAATTGACCCTAAAGGAAATAAAACATGTATAGCTTGTAGGCTGGAATTTAATTGTACAAACAATAATGTGGAATATGAATCTTTAATACAGGGTTTGGAAAAAGCAATTGATTTGGATATCAAAGTGTTAATTGCATATGGTGATTCTGAAATCATCATCAGACAGGTCCGTAATTCTATTCACTGCCTTTCTAAAAATTTGCAAAATTATCAACGACAGGTATGGAATCTCATTTGAAATTTTGATGCATTTAACATAATATCAGTCCCAAGAGTTCAAAACCAAGAAGCGGATTTATTAGCGAATGCAGCATCAAAACTAATCCCATCGAAAAATTTTATACCAGATTTCTTTTCAGTTGAATTGATTTTTAGGTTTTCTATACCGAATAATATCTTTAACTGGTGTGTGTTTGATAATGATGTGCATGTGCTGAATTTCCTATCAAACGATGATACCTTTAAAGTTTCAGCCATTGGTGAAGTTACACATGACGAAAATCTGTGGGATTTTTTGATAATAAATGATTTTTGTTCAGTTGAAAATGCTTTTGAGAAGGTAAAACCAACTCCTAATTCAGTTTTGAGATTAGAAAATTTCTTTGATCTTCAAGATAAATTTAGATCTCTTCCTAATTGTAAAACCAATAGGTCTCAAATGAAATATTAAACCATAAATTTAGGAACGGAACTGAATCCTCAAACTGTAAATCTAGGAATAGATTGCACTCCTGGAGAAAAAACAAGATTCATAAAATTATTTAAAGAATTTAAGGATGTCCTTGCATGGAGATATGACGACTTGAAAACCTTCAATCCACAAGGCATGCAACACATTATTTGAATAAAACAAGAGTGAAAACCTTTTAAATAGAAACTAAGGAAATATCATCTGTCATTAGAACCAACAATTAAGAAGGAACTAAATAAAATGTTAGCTGCTAGGATTATTTTTCCTATTCGGCATACCCAGTGGGTAGCCAACTTAGTTCCAGTTAGGAAGAAAAATGGTGATATTAGATTATGTGTCAATTTTATAAATCTTAATAAGTCCTCCGAAAAGGATAATTACCCAGTTCCTCCCATGGAACAAATTCTTCAAAAAGTTTTCGGGTCTGAGATACTGTCACTTCTTGATGGTTTCTCAGGATATAACAAAATATTGGTTTCCCCAAATGATCAATTGAAAATAGCTTTTAGAACTCCATGGGGAACATACGCTTACAGAACGATGCCCTTTGGGTCAAACAATGCTATGGTAACTTTTCAAAGAGCAATGGATATTACTTTTAGAGGCTTAATTAATCATTTAGTAGTTGTCTATTTAGATGACATTACTATATATTCTAAATTTCGACATGATCATATTAATGATCTTAGAAAGGTACTTGAACGATGTAGAAAATTCGGAGTATCCTTAAATCCAAAGAAAACAATATTTGTTGTTTCAGAAGGTATTTTATTAGGTTGCGTGGTTTCAAAACACGAGATCATGATTGATCCTGAACGAACCCAAGCTATTTCAAAAATAACTTACGCTTCTAGAAAGAAAGCAATGCAACCATTTCTTGGTAAAATAAATGTTGTCATAAAATTCATCCCTAGTTTTTCTAAAATCATGCGTCCTTTACAAAAAATGATTAAGAAGGATGTTATTTTTAATTGGGGACAAACTGAAAAAGAATCATTTCAGAGAATTTTAGAAGCCATTTTAGAAGCTCCTAGTATTTTGAGCCTAGATTTTAACAAAGATTTCATATTGTATACTTTTGCTTCTGACATATCATATGCAACAGTTTTAACTCAACTAAATCCTCAAAATAATGAAGTGCCAATTTCTTTTATGAGCTCAAATTTTAAAGGTGCTGAACTTAATTACCATGAAGTTGATAAGCTAGCTTTTGTTGTTTTTAAATCTGTCAAACACTTTCATCCATATTTATTTAAATCTATAACGAAAGTGATAGTTCCTTATCCTTCAGTCAGAAATTTGCTAGTGCAAAAAGATTAAGTTGAAAAAAGGGCACAATGGATGACATCTCTTCAAGAGTATGAGTTGGAGATTAAACCTTCAACGGTAGTCAAAGGTCAAGGATTATGTAAACTTGTCGATGAAGCAGCTCATCTACCTAATAACAATTACGAAGTTGTCATTGATGAAGTTTTAATTACGAGGGAAATCTACTTCTATCCTCCACCACAGGTTCTTGGTATACAGATATAAGAACACTTTTGGAAACATGAACTGCTCTTGATTACCTAGAACCAAGGAAAAGGAGAGCACTTAGACTGAAATCTGCTCCTTATTTATTAATTGATAACATCCTTTTTAGGAGAAATTCAGACTTTGTTTTACTTTGATGCCTATACAAAGATGAAATAGAAGTAATTTTGAAAGAATTACATTTTGGACCAGCAGGTGGTCATTTTGGTGGAGAAACCACAACACATAAGATTCTTAGGGTTGGTTATTATTGGCCTACTTTATTTCAATATTCTTATGCCTTTGTCAGGAAATGCCAAGAATGTCAACTTGCTGCAGGAAGAGTTAAGAAGCATGCTTTTCCTTTACAACCTGTTTCAGTAGAAAGAACTTTTCAGCAATGGGGTATTGATATAGTAGGACCAATAAACCCTCCATCTTCTATGCAACACAAGTATATAATAACTGCAACTGATTATTTTAATCGTTGGGAAGAGGTTGCACCTATGAGGGTTGTAAACACCAATCAGGTTATATTATTTTTAGAATCTTTTATCATAACGGGATTTGGTGTTCCAGATTCCCTTGTATTTGATAATGCTTCATATGTTTCATCAGTTGAGTTAACTCAATTTTCCTCAAAGAAGGGAATAAGGGTTAGGTATTTAGCTAACTATCATCCTCATGGAAATGGTTTAGCTGAATCAACAAACAAAAAGTTGTTGAAAATTATCAAAAGAACTGTTTCATCTCACCATCGTGATTGGCATACATAATTGTTTAATGCCCTTTGGGCAGACAAGGTAAATCCTAAAGCTGCAATAGGTAACTCACCTTTCTTCTTGGTTTATGGAACCGACGCTATTTTACAACCAAATTTCTTTTTACCTTCATTACAGTTATCCCATTTTGTTCAAGATGAATATTGTCCAGCAATGGAGAAAAGGATTAACACTTTATTGAAACTTGAGGAAGAAAGAGACAGGTCAAAGCAACAGTTTACAAAACATCAACAAATTGTGAAGTCCTGGTTTGATCAATCCTCAAGTTCTAATCGAGAATTTCAGGTGGGGGACTTAGTTTTAAAAAGGGACAAAGTTCATGAGGAGAAAGGAGATCATACTAAGTTTCAAAAACTTTGGTTAGGTCCCTTTGTTATTGCTGAAAAGATAGGTCCAAGTACCTTTCGTTTGCAAACTCTAGAAGGTCAATTCAAAACATTCCTAGTGAATGGACTGACCTTAAAAAAATATTAATGCTGATTTTTCAGATCCTAAAATTGTATATAATTATGTATATGAGCTTATCTTCTATTTGTAAACAATTTTATTTAAAAATTTTCATGTATATATTTTTACCATAAAATTGTAAATATTTTTACAATCTTTTATCAAATAAGGATTATGATAAATTCATGATACTTATGTACTTTTCAAACATCATTCTACTATTGAAACTAATTTTAGATTTTCTTGATCAAGTATTAATATATTGATCATTTGTATTAAGGATTATCGAATCTCTGTATATATGTTTTAAAATAATCAGTCACTAATGTACATATGTCAAACAAGAGGACAAGTGTAAATAAATAAGTCCTGTGGTTTAAAACCAATTTTTTCATTAGTTTAAAATTATGGTATTAGACTAAATCTTTTAAAAATTGGTTCAGAATGATCAAAGTTTCTTAATTCTATTAAGAACCTATCATTATTTGAAAATATTTGTAAGTGATATTCAAATTATTCCTGACTCTTCTATTTTCTTCTAATAGTTGGGATAGCTGATTAATGTCTTTTTCGAAACTTGTACTTTGAAAAATCTTTATGGATCTCTACCATCAGTCATTTCTTTTAAATCTATTTACAATCTGAAAACTTTTTAGAATCTGTTCCATTCAATAAAATGCTAAAATGAGAGACGGAAGATCGTAGTAATAAGTCGATCCGATCAGGATCATAAATATCATTGGCATGACATTATTAGAAAACTGATAATGGCTCTTGGTCATGAGGTCAAGAGATAGGGGGTCTCATCACAAGCCAGCTGATTCATTTTCTGATGATATTAGTGACTGACATTACCATTTGGTCACCATGTTAGGTAATGAACTCTTATTTTATAAAATGTAAAATTTCAAAATGAATAAAGTGAAACATAATTTTGATTGAAGAATAGGAGGTCTCATCACGAGCCGTCCTAATCATTATCATCAGTGTTGTCTAGTATAACTTCATTTCTAATCATCAGGGTGATGGCTCTTGGTTAAAAGATCAAGAGACAAGAGGTCTCATCATGAGCCGGCTTGCTTATTCTACGTAGTTCTCGTGAATGATACTATCACATCGGGTTATCATAGCTAGATAGTAGTCTTCAATCAGAGTAATTGTTTCAAGTTTAATATAAAAAATAATAATAATAATAATAGAGAAAAAAAGAAAGAAAAATTATTATATTCATGGAACATATTCCAGAAATGTTTCAAGGAAGTTTATTCCGATACCTTATACTAATGGTGCAGATTATATTTACTATAAAGTACTTTTTTTTATTAGGATATTACTAAGTTTATCTTTCACAAGATTTTTATTTAAAGAGATGGGTTATTTCTGAAGTATACTTGCGAATATAAATCAGAATAATGGTTTTTACTTAGACAACGAATTTTTTATTGTTTTTTAATAGGTTTTAAGAGTTTGTTTATACTATCATTTGAAAATTGTATGAGCAGAGATAACTGGTTCACCCAGGTCGTGGCCATTTGTTGGCAGGCAACAACCCTCTCATTTTTTCTATTATGCTGAAAAAATGATTAGTTCTCTTCTATGATTTATTTTAAAAAGATTATATAAGAGTGCCTTCAGAATCTTCGATTCTGAAGGTACTCTCAATTTCAGAAAAGTTAAGAGTCGTATTAGAAATTTATGAAATACTTTCATAAATTTGATAAATTAGCAACTATTAATCTTGTAAATTTTATATATAATCAATTTTTGTCATTATTCATTCATTTGATTATATATTGATATATGACATTTAAGGTATAGTATGCTAATTAGTTCTTTGGATTAAAATGAAAACACATTTTGAACATGTTACAAATTTGGTTTTGACAAGGTATTTATTATCATAAGTTTTTGTAATTTTTATAATTAGGGTTGATTTATTAATTCGAATTTTTTATGTTAACCCTACATTTATATTTTACATTTAACTTGATCTTTTAATATCATGTCATTGTTTTGTGGAAAGTGTACATATGTCTCACGAAATAGCTAGAGTTCATTTGTATATATATTATTTTGAAATTTTCATTTTAATATAATCATAATAATCGAATTTTGATTTAGTGTTAGTTTTTTATAAGCTTTTCATCCAATCATATTTTGTATTTGGTCATAGGTAATTGGGATTTCATGAATTCATTCAAAACTATATTTTGTTATCCTTGAATCAATTACATGTATAAATATGGTTTTGAATGGTTTAATTATTATCTAGAGTTGATCTTGCTACTTAGTTGTAATTACGAAACCCTAGGAGACATTATGGATTGTAATGACAACTTCACATCATCTGGTTTATGAGCATGATTGCCCTCCACATGTAATCCTTGTTTATTATCGATTGGCAGTCGTGTTTATGGTAAAGGATATGAATGGTTGATTTGATAACATCTGTTCATAGGGATTTTAATGATAATGATATTTTCAAATCGCCTACATAACGATTGATATCATATTAACATTCGGTTTTGGCTTTAATTTTATGACACCAATCAATACAACTGAAATTTTTGGTTTAAATGATGGAATCGTGTCATTGAAATTCAATTTCATAATGACTGATAACCATTACCATTTATGGTGCCTGTATGAAGCTATAATTCCAGTTTGCATATTATCAATGCTTCGTTTTTTTGTATCATATGGTTATGAAACCCTGAACTGAATTATTTTAAATGTCAATGTTCAGTTAGAATTGGAAGTGTTAACATAATAATTTCTGAGAGTTTGGTTAGTCATGAGTAGTTTATCCATTACTCATAGCACAAAACCCTGGCATTTGTTCTCATTATTTCAAAATTTGGTTACCATGGATGAATTTGGGGTTCTCGTTCTTGTCACGTATGAATCAATTAGGGATTTGATGGTTCACATAATGCCTTTCACTTGGATCCCTATTCCTTCAATCTTCACAACTACATTCATTCCAAACTGAGACTAGAGTTGGAGTGATGAGAAAATGGCTCCTCTCAGCCGATTTGAGATTTCAGGGCCTGAGCTGGTGGAAGTTGATGAGAAAGTCGCTGCATTATTCAAAAAAATAGGATGGGGTTCGGTCTTTAGACGGTTCAGTGGTCATAATACTGAAGTCACTAGACAATTCGCTCTGAGCTTGAAGGAGTATGTGGCTCGTATTGGGGGGTTTAAATTTATAATTGATGAAGATAAAATTGCAGAAGCAACAAAGCTTCCTCAGACTGGAGAACGTTGGTTTGAAGGAGGAAAGGTTGATAAAAAAAGGTGTAGGTCATTACTTTCACCCTTACCCACTAATGCAAAGCTAAAGGTTGGGGTTTCAATTAAATTCTTAAAACCGAAATGGCGAGTGTCCTATGAAATTTTAGTCAGGCATGTTTCTTGTGACGGCCTTTTCCCTCATCTCCATTATTATCATCTGCAATTATTATTAGTTTTGAAAGGTTGTAAAATTAATCTACCTTTCCACCTGCTTCAAATCTTGAGGAAAATGGCACACTCGGTGCAAAATACTATAGGCAATCCTAATAGGAGCTTGTTCCACCATGGTTTGATAAAAAATTTAATTCAGCATCAATTATCCTTTATTGGTAGATCTTGGGATGAATTATTGGTTGAAAACAAGTTAGGATTGACACAGTATTGGCCTAATCCTCCTCCTAAAACTCACAGAAAGCGTAAAGCTCCATTAAAATCTGAAGTGGATGATGTTCATAAAGCTGAGCCAGGGGATAGTAGGTTACATGAAGCAAGTTTGTCTTTAGATACTCATATTAGTAATGATGTTACAAATAAGGTTGATCCATTAGATGCTGGAACTAATACGGGCCCATCTCCATTTGTCAAATGTTTCAGTGCATCTACAAAGGTGGATAGTGAATTGATGAATGATGTAAATTTTGATTATGTTACTCATGAATTCCTCTTTGATTTGTGCACTCCTAAAAAACCTTGTGATGAGTATACAAGAAAACTTGAACAGTTAGCACAAGTTTGTTGTGATAGAAAATATTTTAAGTCAAAGGGTGCTGTGTCGGTTGGTACACGAAGATTCACTCGAAGCATGACTATAGCCTCCATTCCTGTAACCATTCAGCAGAATACTCAGCCAATTGTTGTTCAACTTGAAGATGATGTTTCGTCTTTGATTCCAGAGACAACGCATATGAATGAACCTATTCCCATAGTGGAGTATCTTGAAAAATCGTTAGCCAAAACCATTACTGATCCAATTAAGTTTAAAATAACACCATCATTTATGGATGCTTCTAGGTCTCGCCCTGAACCATCGTTTATGAGCATCACTTCACTGATTCAGGATGTGAATAATCTTAATTCTTCTTAGTCTAATCATTCATTTCATGATAAGGATGAAGAAACCCTTCAGCATGTACTTGAATGAGTATATGAAACCAAAATGGCAGAATTAAAAAAGGAATTAAAATAATTTCAAGCAAATGCAACCTTAAAAGATGAAGAAAATAAAATGTTCAGGGTAGATTTACTAGACTGGGTTAATAGATGGAAAGATATGAACCTGAAGAAGAATCGATACAAGGAAGCCAAGAAATCAATGATAAACACTAACCAACACTTGCTTGAGCAAGTAAATCGACAGAAGCTGATGATCATAAAGCTCAAAGATAAACTTTCTGAAGCAAGAAGAGTAATCGGTTTAAAATACAGAACTTGATATCTTTTCTCTTTTAGTGATGCATGTTTATTTCCCTTTTTGACAGGTAATAAATGTTTTAAATGAGCACACCTACAAAATCATAGATTTTGCAAGCATGCTTATAATTTGTTTTGTTTTATTTCATTTTCTGTTAACATGATTTTAATAAGAATTTTATTTCGTATGTTATAGGTGTACATGGTATTGATAAGCTATAAAGAATATAGGTTGTTTTTGCTCACTGTTGTCATTCGTTGGTGCTTCTGGAAGGATTGGATGCTCAAGATGGCCACGTTATAAGTCAATTCATTTGAGCAGGTGATAATACAGGCTAGTCATTTAATTGACAGTTTTATTTCCTAGGATAGATCTATCTACCAGATACCCTCTTGGAAAAGATTCGATGCTATTGAATAGGGATAGAATTGCTATTGTCTTTATGATAGTAATTATTAGAAACTGAAGTGATATGTTTAGCATGTCTGTTACAGAGAAATAGGAATGATTTATGAGTCTCATTATATAATCTAGTAAGCTCAAGGTAGACAGGGGGGATGGAGTATCAGAGAAACAGACTTATTTGAAATATAATCTTAGTTTTAGTTTTAATCTCTTTTGCTAGAGTTTTTCCTTCGGAGAAGGATTGTGACTTAAGCTCTCAAACTAGTATCACTGTTTGTTGCTATTTTTAAAAAATTTATATATATATTTCAATATATCACTTTCTCATTATGTTTTTGGGAAATCATATTGTGTTATGATTGTATTCATTATCCGATATAATACTCTGTTAACACAATATTACTGTTTGAATGAGCATATTACTATATTTGATTTATCAATATTTTTATTGAAAATTGGAATTCTAATAATATAAATATTTTATGTTTATTTTGATTTCATTTGTATTTTTACAATGTCTTAATAATAAATATCATCTTTTATTCAAATATTTGGTATTGATTATTAATTATTAATTAATAGAACATTACAGAGAAATCTAAAGTAGCTATCTATTTTAATTTTTTGTTGTTGTGAATATATAGCAGAGTGGTTTAATGTTAATGATTTAAATATTTTCATTTACATCATAATTATTTATCTCTTTGTTTATTTGAAACATTAATTAATAATTAATCTAGTAGTCAAGTTTCTCTCAGCTAAGATAGTATAACTAGTTAATTTTAGTCTTAGTGTATTTTATTTTAAACTTTAGTTTATATTTAACAGTTGTTAAATATGATTAGATTAATTCTGTAAAACTTATAATAGTCTTTTAATTAGAATATTTGAAGAAAAATATTAAAAAAGTTAAAAGACTTTCATTAAGAAAGAATTTTAGGATAACTTAGGTCTTAGAAAACTAAATCTAAGGTTTATTTAGGTAGTAATAAGATTAGGATAAATTTTTACTAAATTTTAGATTCTCCTTAAGAGGAAAATTCAGTTGGTAGCAGGACCATAACCTGCGAGATTTTGCCATTTCAAACACACCGGGAGCTATTCTAAGCGACTTGTGTGGGCTTAATCTCCTTAGTTGGCCTATGTCAGAAAATCAGGCCAAAAAATGGTGCTAGAAGGAGGGCCTGATAATGATTAATGGTAGGTAGAACTAATGCTAAAACTTCAACCAATCAACAACCTCCATTACAATCTGAAGTTAGCAGATCATTGTTCATAGAAACTGCTAGGAGCATCCTTGAGCATGACCATATCACATCCCCATTTACTCTTGAACAGAGTACTCAAACTTTAGAAGAATCACATCATATTATTACCAGAGAATATGCTAATCAACTTGGTGTAACCCCAATAGATTATGGTCTACCTTGACAACAAAGACGTAATCCTCAATTGAATATAGTTACTCAAGATTCAGTAGAAGCTGATAACATTCCAAGTTATCAAGTTAGAAGTCACCAGAGAGCGAACAAATACTGCTAGAATATTGACTTCTGTAGGCAGTTTTGATCAACCATCTTCTCCTCCAGAATCACCCCCTAATAGTCTAAGGTCATCTAATTCAGGGAGTTCTTTAGCATCTAAAGGAAGTCCTATGGCTGGAAACATACCTGGAGGAGGAGGAGGTAATCCTCCACCTAATCCTCCACCTAACCCACAACTTCCTTGGTTGAGAACAACTATTGTAGTTGTGCCTTGTGTACAACATCCTCTACCCAAACATTCAGATAAACTTCTTATGAAGTTTAATCCAGATAATAAAGAGTCTGCAGAGGTGCATGTAGATAAATTCATGTTAGTTGTTCAAACCATGAATGCTCAGCATGAAGATGTGGTTTGTCAGTTGTTCCCTTTAACTTTTGAGGGAAAAGCATCTACTTGGTACTTTTCGTTAGCCCAAGGATCAATCATAAATTGAGCTGAATTCAATAAATCTTTCTTAGATAAATTTGGGGAGGATAAAACACCTGCTCTTTTAGCCCTTGAGCTATCTCGGATTAAAATGGAACCTACAGAAAGAATTAAAGATTTTAATCAGAGGTTTCTTACATTAAAAAATAAAATTCATGGTGCTTCTCAACCACCCGAGGATAGAATCATAGAGAACTATACTTCAGATTACCAAAATATCCTGGGATGTTTGTTAAGAGAGCTGGTAAAACAACTCTGGTGGAAACTTTTGAGGAAGCCATTAAAGTTGAGAAGGATTCTATGTGCTATGAACCAGATAGAAGTCGGAAAACTAATACTTTCCCTCGTAGGAAGATCGAAAGACCTAATTCATAAAAGGATAAGGCATTTGATGTAGAATAGATGTAGAATGCTATTCGGTCATTAACTAATGAAGTTGTAGGATTAAAAAAAACTAATTTTGAAGCTTCTTTCTCTAGAGGATATTTTAGAAATCAGTTTAGACAGAATCCTAATACTAATAATAAAACAAGTACACCACATGATATAGCAGTAAATGAAGAAATTTTTAATGCTATTCGAGCTGTCTTATCCTTATCCAAAACTCTCTCTCAAGAAACTGCTGAAAATCAAGAAGAAGAGGAATCTGAAAATGAAGAAGAATTGGAAGAACCTCAGCAAGTTAACGGTCATTTCTGGGACAGTCTTGTAAAAGATTATGAAGGTAAAATTCCTCCTTCGGGACAACATGCCTATAATACTCGTAGTAGAACATTCGCAAATACTCCTGGAGCTTCATCAATTTCTACCTCGAGTAATGATGACATTAATTCACAACCCAATAAACAAACTCAATCTGGCAAACAAACTCAATCTGTAAGCATTGATCAAACTATTCAAAATGCTCCAAAGTTGGATTTACAATGACTTAATTGAAGATTTAAACAAGACACGTGCAAACATCAGTATGTATGATTTTCTTCAAATTTACCCAATGCCTAATAGTCCTATTATAAATCCTGCCATGAGTCCGATAATTCCTAATGCTAAACAAAGTGTAGCTGCTAACAATTCTAATAGTGATTTAACATCAACTGATAAAGGAAAGTTAGCAGGTGATAAAGCCTCACTAATAGGAAAAAATTCAAAATCAACAACTCCTCCATTCCTACTTACCTTTGAGATTTTTAATGGGAATGTTCATAATTGCATGGTTGATTCCAGAGCCTCTTCCAATGCAATGCCTTTGTCTGTATGCAAAAGGAGGAATGGAAAGTATGTTCCATCAAATTCACAAATAACTCAATTGGATCGGACAAATGTGAGGGTTGTAGGACAGATGAAATATGTTTTAGTCAGGATTGCTTGTAACCCTTCATTTTTTCAAATTATATACATTGTGGTTGCATACATTCCTGATGCGTATGGGTTGTTTTTAAGTAGAGATTGGTCTCAACAATTGAATGGATTCTTTGCTATAGACTGGTCAACATTATGGTTACCTAAGAATGGAAAGTCAAATAAAATTAAGATAAACAGAGAAAGGTATATGAAACATGATGTGACATAATTACATGATCCTAGTGAACCAATTTTATTTTCAAACTCCATTATGGGGAATTACATGTATGAACTAGGGTTTGGTAATTTTAAATCTAAAAATGTTGTTTTTTTCTGAAAATAAAAAGCAATTAGAAATTCTTAATGTGACAACTATTTCTCATGACTCTTCATTCAAGGAAATTATAAATGATGTAGATAATCATAATATTGTAAATATTATCGAAAGTAAATTAGTTGTTAATAGTTCTACTTGGACTTTATATTTCGATGGGGCGAAGTCTAAAGAAGGAGCAGGAGTTGGTTGCCTGCTAATTGAACCTAAAGGAAATAAAACATGCATAGATTGTAGGCTGGAATTTAATTATACAATAAATACTTTGGAATATGAAGCTTTAATACGAGGTTTGAAAAAAGCAATTGATTTGGATATCAAAGTGTTAATTGCATATGGTGATTATGAAATCATCGTGAGACAGGTCCGCAATTATATTCACTGCCTTTTTGAACATTTGAAGGATTATCAACAAGAGGTATGGAATCTCATTTCACATTTTGATGCATTTAACATAATATCAGTTTCAAGAGTTCAAAACCAAGAAGCAGATTTATTAGCGAATGTAGCATCAAAATTAATCCCATCAGAAAAATTTTACACTAGATTTCTTTTCAGTTGAATTGATTTTTAGGCCTTCTATACCGGATAATATATTTAAATGGTGTGTGTTTGATAATGATGTATAGGTGCTGAATTTCCTAACAAATGATGATATCTTTAAAGATTCAGCCATTGATGAAGTTACACATCACGAAAATCTGCAGGATTTTTCGGTAATAAATGATTTTTGTTCAGTTGAATTTTTTTTTTAGAAGGTAAAACCAATTCCTAATTCAGTTTTGAGGTTAGAAGAGTTCTTTGATCTTCAAGATAAATTTAGATATGTTCCTAATTGTAAAACCACTAGGTCTCAAATGAAATATGAAACCATAAATTTAGGAATGGAACTGAATCCTCAAATTGTAAATCTAGGAATAGATTGCACTCCCGCAGAAAAAAAAAAGAATTCATAAAACTATTTAAAGAATTTAAGGATGCCCTTGCATGGACATATGACAATTTGAAAACCTTCAATCCATAAGTCATGCAACACACTATTCCAATAAAACAAGAGTCAAAACCTTTTCAACATAAACTAAGGAAATATCATCCGTCATTAGAACCAACAATTAAGAAGGAACCAAATAAACTGTTAGCTGCTAGGATTATTTTTCCTATTCAAAATACTCAGTGTGTAGCCAACTTAGTTCTAGTTAGGAAGAAAAATGGTGATATTATATTATGTGTCAATTTTAGAAATCTTAATAAGTCTTCCGAAAAGGATAATTACCTAGTTCCTCCCATGGAACAAATTCTTCAAAAAGTTTCTAGGTCTGAGATACTGTCACTTCTTGATGGTTTCTCAGGATATAACCAAATATTGGTTTCCCCAGATGATCAATTGAAAATAGCTTTTAGAACTCCATGGGGAACATACGCTTACAGAAAGATGCCCTTTGGGTTAATCAATGCTCGGGCAACTTTTCAAAGAGCAATGGATATTGCTTTTAGAGGCTTAATTAATCATTCAGTAGTTGTCTATTTAGATGACATTATTGTATATTCTAAATGTTGACATGATCATATTAATCATCTTAGAAAGGTATTTGAACGATGTAGAAAATTCAGAGTATCCTTAAATCCGAAGAAAATAGTATTTGTTGTTTCAGAAGGTATTTTATTAGGTTGCGTGGTTTAAAAACATGGGATCATGATTGATCCTGAACGAACCCAAGCTATTTCAAAAATAACTTACCCTTCTAGCAAGAAAGCAATGCAATCATTTCTTGGTAAAATAAATTTTGACAGAAGATTCATCCCTAGTTTTTCTGAAATCATCCGTCCTTTACAAAAAATGATTAAAAAGGATGTTATTTTTAATTGGGGACAAACTGAAAAAGAATCATTTCAGAGAATTTTAGAATCCATTTCAGAAGCTCCTAGTCTTTTGAGCCCAGATTTTAACAAAGATTTCATATTGTATACTTTCGCTTCTGACATATCATATGCAACAGTTTTAACTCAACTAAATCAGCAAAATAATGAAGTGCCAATTTCTTTTATGAGCTCAAATTTTAAAGGTGCTGAACTTAATTACCATGAAGTTGATAAGAAAGCTTTTGCTGTTTTCAAAGTTGTCAAACACTTTCGTCCATATTTATTGAAATCTAGAACGAAAGTGATAGTTCCTTATCCTTCAGTCAGAAATTTGCTAGTGCAAAAAGATTTAGGTGAAAAAAGGGCACCATGGATAACAACTTTTCAAGAGTATGAGTTGGAGATTAAACCTTCAATGGTAGTCAAAGGTCAAGGTTTATGTAAACTTGCCGCTGAAGTAGCTCATCTACCTAATAAGAATTCTGAAGTTGTCATTGATGAAGTTTTACTTACAAGGGAAATTTACTTCTATCCTCCACCACAAGATTCTTGGTATACAGATATAAGAACACTTCTGGGAATAGGAACTGCTCCTGATTACCTAGAAGCAAGGAAAAGGAGAGCACTTAGACTAAAATTTGCTCCTTATTTATTAATTGATAACATCCTTTTTAGGAGAAATTTAGAAGGTGTTTTACTCTGATGCCTAGACAAAGATGAAACAGAAGTAATTTTTAAAGAATTACATTTGGACCAGCAGGTGGTCATTTTGGTGGAGAAACTACGGCACATAATATTCTTAGGGATGGTTATTATTGGCCTACTTTATTTCGAGATTTTTATGCCTTTGTCAGGAAATGCCAGGAATGTCAACTTGCTGCAGGAAGACTCAAGAAGCCTGCTTTTCCTTTACAACCTTTTTCAGTAGAAAGACCTTTTCAGCAATGGGGTATTGATATAATAGGACCAATAAACCCTCCCTCTTCTATGCAACACAAGTATATAATAACTGCAACTGATTATTTTAATCATAGGGCAGAGGTTGCACCTTTGAGGGTTGTAAACACCAATCAAGTTATATTATTTTTAGAATATTTTATCATAACGAGATTTGGTGTTCCATATTCCCTTGTCTTTGATAATGTTGTTAGGTATTCAGCTAACTATCATCCTCATGGAAATGGTTTAGCTGAATCAAAAAACAAAAATTTGTTGAAAATTCTCAAAATAACTATTTCAGCTCACCATCGTGATTGGCATAAAGAATTGTTTAATGCCCTTTGTGCGGACAAGGTAACTCCTAAAGCTGCAATAGGTAACTCACCTTTCTTCTTGGTTTATGGAACTGAGGCTATTTTACCACCAAATTTATTTTTACCTTCATTACAGTCAGCCCAGTCTGTTCAAGATGAAGATTGTCCAGCAATGGAGAAAAGGATTAACACTTCATTAAAACTTGAGGAAGAAAGAGACAGGTCAAAGCAACATTTTACAAAACATCAACAAATTGTGAAGTCCTGGTTTGATCAATCCTCAAGTTCATATCGAGAATTTTAGGTGGGGGACTTAGTTTTAAAATGGGACAAAGTTCATGAGGAGAAAGGAGATCATACTAAGTTTCAAAAACTTTGGTTAGGTCTCTTTGTTATTGTTGAAAAGATAGGTCCAGGTACCTTTCGTTTGCAAACTCTAGAAGGTCAGGTCAAAACATTCCCAGTGAATGGACTGATCTTAAAAAAATATTTCTACTGATTTTTCAAACCCTAAAATTGTATATAATTATCTATATGAGCTTGTTTTCTGTTTGTAAATCATTTTATTTAAATTTTTTCATGTATATATTTTTACCATAAAATTGTAAATATTTTTACAATCTTTTATCAAATAAGGATTATGATAAATTCATGATACTTATGTACATTTCAAACATCATTCTACTCTTGAAACT